>JAIUZE010013460.1:0-22126 GCA_022085475.1 Heliosperma pusillum
ATTTAGTAGAGCATTCTTACATTCATTTCTTAAATTTTTATTTTTGGTCACATACTTTAGTTAGGGTTAAGACTCTCGTTGGGAGAGGATGCTAGGCTGTTGCATGTGAGTGATTGAGGGTAGGGTTTTTGATATTGGTTGAGCAACAAGGTGTGGGAAGACTAGTCATGGGTCGTATTTCTGGTAGGGCGGGTAGTAGTGTTGGGCCTAGGGATGTGTGCAAGGGCCAAGGGGAAGCATATATCAGGCTTGTGTTGGTGTGGGCATTGATTAGAGGAAGGAGAGGAGAAATTGGTCGTGTTGGGCGTGTAGATGGAGGGATATGAATCGCGGAGTTGGGGCTTTAATAAGCGTGGATATTGGGTCGGGGCGTCGGGCAAGGGACGAGGTTAAGCAAATGTGTCAGGATTAATATCACTCAAATCGATGCGCAAACAGTACGGAAAAGGGATGGGAAAATGACTGCAAAGTGAGTGGAACAATTAAATGTACTTAAATTAATTAAAATTGTTTTTTGAATAAATTCTAAATCGCTTTTAAATTAAAAATCAGTAAAATGATCAAAATTTTAATAAAAAACATCTTTGTTCCGAGAGAAAAATTAGCCATTCTCCATGAATGTACCTCTTAATTCTTAAACATGTTTGTGTCCAATTATCATTGAGCGTTGATCGGGTGTTGCAATTAAAAGTAAAAATAAATACACTTATAAGTCATTTTCACATGAAATCATACTTTAAAAAGTTTAATATATAAGGTATAATGAAAGCACTTTTAAAATAATGCTCAAAAAATAAATATTTGTCGTTTTGGGTCGGGTTTAAAACTATTTATCAAAATAGTGTCCACGTAGGCTCGGATTTCGCAAACCAAAAACACGGAGGAAACACGCCATTGGCAATGGCGTGTTTCTAGTGAATAGGAAAATGCAAACTTACAAAAATTGACTAAAAGTAAACACGTCATTGGGAATGGCGGGTTTTCTTACAGAGACACGCCATTGGGAATGGCGTGTCTGTGAACAGTACTTTTTTTTTAAAAAAAAAAATTTTTTTAGAAAATTTTTTTTTTTTTAAAGACACGCCATTGGGAATGGCGTGTTTGTTCCGTATTTCAGGTTTTGAAAACCCGTACCTACGTGGACACCATTTTGATAAATAATTTTAAACCCGACCCAAAACGAAATATACTTATTTTTTCAGCATTATTTTAAAAATGAACTGAGGTATAATACACGTTGATATCCAAATCTAATACCCTATCGAGCCCAAAGAAACCTAATACCAATGATGACCCAACATAAATTATAACCAACCCAAACCCGTTTGACACAGCTCAAAGCTTATATGATCAGTCCATAATCGACTCCGACTAACCCGATTGCGACATCTAACTGAAAGTGGAATCTGGGCGCCGCGTCTCGTGTCATATATATCCACGGAATAGTGGTGCATGCCACACGCACGACTTAATATGTACGGTTTGCAAACACGGCATATTGTTTTGGAGTCGGTTTCCTTGATGGAATCAAATTCTATTTTGCTTTTCATCTTCCTATCCTATATAAACCCCCATCAACACCCTTAATAATTAGACAATTAGTTACTCGTATCATCTTTCTTGAAAACAACAAGTGAATTAAGAAAGAAAGAAATAATGGAGCGTCGAAGTTTAGAGCTTACAATTCTATCAGCAGACGATCTCACCAAAGTCGGATTTCTGTCGTCCAAGATCCAACCCTACGTCGTCGTTTCACTCCAAGATTCTACCTCTTTGTATCCGCCACAGCGGCAAACAACTCCTGTCGACAAAACCGGCAACACAAACCCAAGATGGAATTTCCCGCTCAATTTCACCTTAAACGACGCCGCTTTACAAACCAACAACGTCACTCTCCACTTGCAGTTATTCTCCCGTCGCACAATACTCTCCGACGCCCTCATCGGCCAAGTCCACGTGCCTGCCTTGGAACTTCTCTCTTCCTCCGCCGCAACTCACGTGACCTACCAAATCAAACGAAAAACATCCGGCAAACCTAAAGGGTTGGTCAATTTCTCTTACAAGCTGGGAGATAAATTCACCCTGGCCCCACCTCCGCCTCCCCCCAGAGCGGAATATCCGTACCCAGCGACTGCAGAGCCGGCTCCTCCGTATGGGATTGGGACCGGGTACGCGTACCCGGCTCCAATGAGTGGATACGGATATGGGGCGCCGCAGCAGCAGCAGCAGCAGCAAGTGGTGAGACCGGATTATGGAGGAAGGAGAAATAATGGGATGGGGATGGGGATGGGGATGGGAACAGGGTTGTTGGGTGGTGCGTTGGCGGGTGTTGTTGTTGGCGAGCTGCTCTCCGATATGGGAAATCATGATGATGGTGATTATTATGATGATGATGATGGCGGCTTTGATGACGGTGGCTTTGATTTTTGATTTTTGATTTTGTTAATGCTACTTTGGTTTATTGTAAATCAATAATCAATAATATGGATTTAAACATTTTGTTGTTAGATTACTTATAACTAACTATATATACTCAACTGTTTAGTCTCTTACAAGTTCGTTTCTTTTGCATCTTCTTTTCTACGGAGAACCGAGTACCTCTTTTTTTGTCTACTCCTTCGCTCTTAAAACCCAGTAAGCTTACAAACCCCTTCAAATAAACTTTATTTCGATACATCCCTAGATGAGACAAACTTTTATCAATCTTGGGCAATTAAGTTTATCAAATAAATAAATATATTCGATTCAAACAAGAATGTCTAATTCTCATGGTAAGTATCTTGAATTTGTTTTTCCTAAAATTACGATTTTTTTATTTCATAACAGATAAAGATAGCTTACACTGTCATACGGGCAATATTCAAAGTAGGGCTGAGCAAAAAATCCGATTATCCGAACCGATCCGATATCCGATTCGAATCCGATCCGAAAAATTGAATATCCAATCCGAAATTGGGTTTCGGATCGGATATCCGATCCGAAAGTTTCGGATATCGGATCGGATACGGATATCAGTTCTCAAATTTTCGGATATCCGTATCCGAACCGAAAGTAAAAAACCTTGAAATTTTGGTAGTATGGACAGTAAGAAAGCCCACTCAACCGTCCAAACCCCTAAGACAGCCCACTTATGACTTACCCAACCCCTATACAAAACCCTAACCTTCACTTTCTTCCCTTCGTTCCCATACTGCCTCCCTCATCTCCTTTCCCCTATTTCTATTCTCAGATTCATAACTAGGAGCACTATTTAGTGCTATCAATGGCAAAATAAACAACCAACCCAAAACTAATCTCCTTCCTTCACAAAAACTAAAGGAACGAACGACAACCACCATAGCTTCGACATATATACGGCTTTGTGGTTATACAATTGTGGGTTGTTTAGAATTGGCTTGAATATGGGAAAATTGGGTTCTTTTTTGTTGGAGTTTCTGATATAATATAGCATGCTTCCATTTCTTGGTGAAAGTTCATCTCATGTTTGTGTCTTTTGATCTTCGATTGTTTGATTTGTTTGAAATTGTAAAGTTTGTTTTGTCATCAATTGTATATAAAAATATGTAGATTGTAAAAACTTCAAGTATTGTTACATAGTTAATGCAAAAATGCAATCCTTATTTGTTATTGTACATGATACCTTAGTTCAGATCTAATTGATTGTATTTATTGGTTACATTGAATTTTTAGTTTCGGTTATTTTGATCGGATATCGGATTTTCGGATATCCGATCCATTTTTTTCGGATACTAAATTTCGGATATCCGATAACTTCGGATCGGATATCGGATACTAAAATTTTGGATATCCGATCCGAAAATCGGATTCGGATCGGATATCCGATCCATGCTCTGCCCTAATTCAAAGTCATCCAGACATAAAGATCTAAGATATAAATTAAAAGCTAAACAACATACTTGATGTGGCAGGAACAAATGATGGATATACGTGTCTGACCACAGTAGATCTTAATATGACGATGATACATACGAGCCACTGAAAGACAATACCGAGGTGTACTTACGATCTTGCAAAAGAAAGACAAAGTGACGAGCAAGACGATGAAGTCTGCCATAGACTAAGAAAAATCGTCTACACCTTCTAGATTGGCCTCCATGGTCATAAAACTAACGGATCAAGACATCAATCATGCAGATGATAAGACGGATCAAAGGGGTCCTCTAAGTCAATCCACGGTCCACCATAATCTGAGCACTATTTATTTGACTTAAACTAGCCTGGAAGAGACGACAACGACCCAGATACTTACTGAAAAAACTTCTAGAAGAGGAGATTATTATGACAAACAAGGTAGACTTAAATAAATAATGACCTGACATAGTAAGATTTAAGGAAGAGACCACTACCTCCAAACCAACCAACCCCACCTACACAACCAAGCCATCTCAAACCCTCACCATTCAAATAAAAACCGACTACACCCATATTAACCAAACTTCAAAGAAAATTAAAGTTCCCCACACAACTCAACCAGAAATCCATAGACGAGCCCAAAAAAAGAACAACATATCAAGAGCTACTAAACTCCAAGAACCCAAAGGACTCAACAACGACGGACTCGAAATCCTCAAGGACGACACTCATGCATGCAACGAAAGAGGATTGTTTAGGAACCCAAAGCACTCAACAATTCCCGACTGATTGTCGACCCATACTCTCAAGTTAATATGATTGATACTTGTCTGGATGCTCGAGCTGGAGAGACTTGTGGCGAGGCAAATAAATTGTTTAGGAAGTTATTATAGTTTGAGAATATTAATAGTGTATTAGTTTAGATTTGGATTTTAGTTTCAATTCGGATTGGTCAGGTGTTTCCGCTACTCTGACGATATTTCATCTTTATACTCTGATGAATTATGTGACACCCTCAAATTTGCGGAAAGAAAAAAAAATTATTTAAATACATAAACGAAATATAATGATACATAACGAAGGTGTCATAACATAAAAAGGTCATTACAAAACGGAAATACTATTATACAAAAGAAATCTACAAGACGGGAGACATATCTCCCGTATAAATACGGAAATAAAAGTGTGTACAATAATATACAAACTATGAACCGAATATAGGTCCAAGGTAAAAACTTCGCTCGCTAGCTCGTCCATGTACCCCAAATATGCAACACCACCTGTTCGACCGCATTAAATATAAACACGGAAGCCACAGTCAGTGGGGAGTAACTCCGAGTTCTCCCAGCCACGAAATGTCGAGTTTAATGAAACATGAAAAACATAAAAGCAATGTATATAGAAAATACAAACCTTAACATATATGATATGCTTTTCATGTTATGAAACAGTTAACTAACATATAACCTATCATATGAAAGCTATCATGTGAATCCGATAATAAAATATAACTCGAGGTAGGGAAGCTGGTATGCTGGCTCAGCGGTTACCATGTAACATGGCCCTGATACACTCAAACCCTAATCAACACGTAATCATGTGAATCAGTTAACAATCGAGTAATCCAAACTCTATCAATCCTTAGCCGGCTTGCATCTCACCTTCTAGAACTCATAGAATCATACAAACATGAAAGACCAATACTTCTACAAACAGGCATAAGTTCTTAGCACCGTCAATAGTCATCTGTAACTCGAGGCTATACCACAAGGTAGGAACACATCCTAGTCCTAGACTGATCAGACCTAGCGACAACAGCTATTCCGTTCCCCGTCCCATGACATAACCGTCTATGAGAAACTCTACTAGGCGACCCCCTAAGCAGAGATGGCTAGTACTTAAGCTGACTCCAGTCCCAAAACGGATCAGGCAGCCATGCCCCGACTTGGATATAAACCCACCAAGCCGAGACACAAACGCTATCAAGCGACAAACTCCGTATGCTCGTTAAAGATAGTACGGCCTATCAATGTCGTGTTCCAAGCTACTCATTTAGAATTAGCATGGTCAAGACGCCATATACTCATAATTCTCTATGGGTACTTAGTCAACACGACACCAACCATATAATAAAACAGTCACGGGAAAAACATCCTATCATGTGACTAATTGCATATCAATAATAATCAAATATCATATCGCCTCATATCTACTAAGGCTAATTCATAATTAAATACAACCTCACTTGAAGACAAATCCCCAACCCGAGTCCCGCGACGGGTCATCAGTCAAATCGGGGCTGACTAGATCTTAGTTTGACCAAACCCGTTGGATCAAACCGGCTAGAAGCAGAGTCTTTATCACATAGACATAAAATCAACATATTCATTACATGTTATTTTATTACTACTTCTAACATGCGAATTATTATATCATACCCCAAAACCCGTTTGACAAAAGGATATTAAATTAAACTACGATCTCGTCTTATAATTTCTAACATGTGAGAAATAATAATTTAATGAAAAACCTTTTTAATTAAATATTTTACTGATTAATATTTCTCGCTTGCTAATTATTACAAAACGCGATAAAAATGACGATAACTCAAAAACCGTCACAAGTCCCAAAGTGGGACCCACGGGCTGAGTTGGGCCGGACCCCACATGGGCTTGGATGGGCCCACGACCTGTTTTGGCAAAATGGACTGTTTTGGCCTTTTTAACGGTTTTACTAAAAACCGTTTCTAATTATTTCCCGCATGCTTTAACATAATTAAAACCCGTCAAAACCACAATTAAACAATCAAACATTGACACAACCCAAAGACCAAAACCCGGACCCACCAAGGACCAACCCAGACCGGCTGGACCGGCCTGAACCGGTCTGACCAGCCTGAACCGGCCGGTTCACCAACCACCATACCCGGCCACTTCCACGGCCACCACAACCACCACCCCAAATTCCTCCTAACATCATTTTAATTAACAACATCCATTTTTAACATCCAATTCAACCATCATGCATATTAAATCATGATTATAAATAGATCATCCAAATTCATCAAGAACACTAAACAACATGAAAATTCCATACAACATAATAAAAAGGATTACTTATCATGTTACAAATCAAAAACCGTAAATCATAAACAACAACTAAAGATATGTAACATTATTCGTCGAGTAACTCGGAATCGTTACCTTAGCTAGCTAAAATCAAGTAGCACCAAAATAATAAGAACTAAGAACTAAGAAACCCGTCTTCTAGTCTTCTCCTAAGATATACGAGTCACCAAACTCGTCTTCAAAATCTTCCCCTATAAGAAATGACAAGAAAACATTATGAGAACTTAAAATATGATTTTCCATAATTAAAGTGTTGAAAACGATCTTGACGGAATTGAAATAAAACCGTACTAGAAGATGGAGAGCGAGGAGGAGATCTTAGAAATATAAGTTAGGATGGATTTAATTAAGAAATGACGATTTTATGAAGGTTTTGCTCAAGAACGATGAAGAACAAATGATGAACGGCGAAGAACACGAAGAACGATTAAAGAAAGCGATATTTTGATCTTTATTTGATTTGTTGAAAGATGAAAAGGTGTTTGTGAGTAGGAATGAGTGGATGAGTGCCGTGTAAATATAGGCCAAAATAGTGAGTTGGGTTTTGTAATTGTTGTTATGGAATTGACCCGGTATAATAATTATATTACCGTAATTAATTAGATATTAAGTTAATTGAATTAAATATCAAGATATTATGTTATTGTAATGAAAAGAAAGAAAATATCAAGGTCAAAGAGAGAAGAAAAAACGTGAGGATAGGAGAGAAAGCGGGTCTGATTTTGAGCGATTTGCGTAATTTTCGTTAACTGATCGATAAAGTTGAAAATATCTTAGATATTCTTATTAATTTAATCAAAAGAATTAAAATATCTAACGTGAGTGGAAAACGATGACATGGGCGCGTGACTCATGCCAAAGTCGAGTTTCGATTTTTGTTGCGCGCATTACGATGCGTCGGGAATAGTTAAATGACGTTCGGTAAAAACCGTAAAGTTATTCTTTAAATTCCGAATAAATTCAAAATAATTATATTAAATTATGATAAATCTTAATAAATCTAAATAAAAATAAATCAAAAATATTATTTTTTAAATAAAATTTCGGTCTTCAACTTATGAGGCGAGTCGGGAAAAAGTCAACGGAAGTCAAAGTTGACTGAAAAGTCGAGAAAAGTCGAAAATGACTTAAAAGTCAAGAAAAGTTTAGGACGACTTAAAAGTCAAGAAAAGTCAATGACGACTTTCAAAAAGTCAAGAAAAGTCAAAGACGACTTAAAAGTCAAGAAAAGTCAAAGATGACTAAAAACGGTCTTTTCATGAAATCCCTCAGAAATTCCAAATACGAACGCGGAATTTCAAAATAAGACTCCGAACAAAAATTCCTATTTTAAAAACTTAAGTTCTACTGAAAAGTGTTAGTAAATATTTTCACTAGAAAAATAGGGTATATTTCGGGTTGTTACATCGGAAGCTTAGTGTAAAGTCTAGAATGCAAAGATATAAGCGAAGGGCGGAACACTCGCGTGCCTAAAACGTGAGATCGGTGGTCTCCTTTTATACTAGAAAATATGAAGAGTTTTGGAATAACGCAAACTTATCACTAAAATATCCGGGAAACGGAGAAAACAGGCTAGAGAAGGGAAGCAGCAAAAGCTGTGATTCTCCAAAGGGACGCAGCACCTGTTGCGCTATTTCCCCAGAGGTTTCATTTTGCGGAGGAAAGATTTCCACGTTTTTATTATGGAATTGCGGCATTTTAAAACGGTTTCTAGAAAATGAACCGGTTTTTGACCTAGACTCCAAATGAACTCTAATGACTGTCAAAACGATCATTCTGATGCGTAGATGACGACCAAGGGGTAGACACCAGTGTTTGAGCGATCACTTGACGATAAACTTACGAATTGTAATAAATCGTTTCGCGTACTAAACACTGGGCCCAATCAATACTGGGTGGTTGGCGGAAGGTGTAGAATTGGGGTATCTACAGAGCCCCCACTTTGACAGAGGCATGGACAAGGTAAAAGTCAAATTATAGCCACCAGGTCAATCGAAGATTACAACCTGACGACTATGCCGACGCGAGGCGGCTCAGAGGGTCTGAATCAAGGACCTGTCGTCAGGAACATTTTAAAGTATGTCGACCATCGATGAGGGTCGTTTAAAGTCTATTAGACTACATATAAAAGCTCGCGCAACCATAAGAAGGAGTCATACCTGAGGTATGTTCTTATTTGGAATGAGGTGCGATATGAGGCTCGTCAGTCGTTTGAGTAGGGTGCGTTATTAGGCTCGCCAGCCATTTGAATGGGGTGCGTTATGAGGCTCGCCTGCCGCTGAAAAGATATCTTATGTGAGAATCTGCCTGTCTCTGTCCTCAGGCGAATTCTTGTTGGGGAAATATATATTGAAAGAAATCTACAGAGTAATGCTGCACTGGATATACGGAAGACTCTGTCGGGATCGAATCATTCTGGGGGATATGCTCGGTTGTGGCGAGCGACATCCTAATGATAAAAGACGGGCCCACGGATTGTATGTCCGAAAGGAGGGCCTAAGCATTGCTTGTTTCTTGATTTTTTTAATTGATTTGAAAAGTGACGAACAATTGTCAATTAAAGTGCCATTTGATCTTTGCAGGACATCGAGGTGGCAGGCGTCAAGCCCCCATCTTACCCGAGATGCTGGAGTACACCGACGCGACCGGCTTCACGACGATCCCGAAGCTCCTCGACTTTAGCGAGGCGGTGACCCACGATGTCTTGGAGGAGTGGCAGCACCTAGTGTGGAGGGTAAGCCTCAAACTTTGGCTATCTTCATTATTTTCATTGCATAGGAATGTATTTGATTTGACCCTTATTTACATTTGAATATAAGTGGCACCGTCTCAGCATGTAGCCTTGTGAGGGATGGCCAACCGACAGTGGGCTACGACCATCTAGGCGCTCTTACGTGGCCGGGATCGACATGTATGAATCTCTCATTCCCTTTCCTTTTTATTTTATCTTTTTGTATTTTGAAATAAAATAACTGAAATGAGACATTTCTTCACAAAGAGACTTAGAGCGGGAGTTGGCGGAGTCCCGGGAGAAGACGGCTCGTCTGTTGAGGGAGCTGGACGCTAGAGATGCTGAGATTGCCGCTCTTGAGGTGACTATAGCCGAGCTGGGTGGCGATGAGGATTAATTTTCTTTTGTTTTGCTATTGATTTGTACATTTTGGATTATTTTTGTACATTTTGGATTTTGACTTTTTCTCGGGTGAGAGCCCCTGTTTGGTGTATATGCCTCCTTTTTATTGTATCTGATGGCCTGAGTGCCTTTGCTATTAGGTGTTCTATGTTCCTGCAGGTCAGTCTAAAAACAGGTTTGGTAGGCGACTGTTTATGTGAAAGTCCATAGACCTTAATTAAACTCCTCTTATTAGTTACTAAATTACTTGTTAATTTAGTGTTTAATGATCTATGTAATATGCATGCAAATATAAAGATATTTATATAAAAGAAGAAATTTTCTCACATTGAAATGGAAATGTTATGGGCACAACAAGAACTCCTTCTTGTTGTTCTTGAGCTATAATATAGATGATCCTCCAAAAACCTTCAAACTAGAAGATCTCCTTTAAATTGCACCCAAGATTAACCAAAATAAACTTAACTTATTACTAACTAGATAATAAGAAAAGTTACACTAATATTAGAATATATATATTGCTACTTTAGTAATACTTAGTGAATATTAGTATATGAGAGTTTTAGAGAGATGAGAGGATTTTAGTGAGATAAAGCAAAACAAGCAAGAATGAACAACATAAAATGATGAACCATAGTGCCCGTTTATAGGCACTATGGCCGGTCCATATTGGCCTCATAAGGCTCTTATTTTGCTTATTTTAATTCACATGCAAAATGGTGGAGTGTAGTGTTGAGTGAAATGATTTTTGGTATACTATTCATGTCATAATCACATGTGACTTGTGAGCATGAACAAAAAAAACCATCATCACCTACACTACTACTATGACCGGCCACATGTGGCCTTATATGGTCCATTTTGATTTTTGATATTTATCTCACAAATACTTATTAATCATATGCTTAATTATCTTATATAATTAAATGTTAATTTGATCATATAACAATTATATGACACAAATAAATAATTAATATGTACTTAACATTTTAAGTGATATTTTACCATTTTATCAATATATAATGGGTCTCACAATGATTAGTTAATTTATTTTACAACTCCTTGTAAATATAATTAACTAATTAGCTCTACCTCAAAATATATGTAAAACCTCAACTAATTTAGTAAACTAACTATTAATTACTAAATTAGATCTTATTTAATCATATTAAAATAAGATTTAAATTTATTAGTCAATTATCGTATAATTGAAAAATAAGCTTAATCGAATTTGAGTTCCTAACTCAATTTCTAACTATTAACTCTCGTATATATATCAAATATATGTAAAGGACTAATCAACTGTATCATATACAAATAATTAGTTACTATTTGGGTTTTATCCTATAGGTGTGACCAAAAGGGATCAGTTGATCACCGCCGCCATACGACAATAACGTCAAACTCTAGTCAGCCAACCGTTATTGATTTACGTTAATCAACTGACTAATCATATATATAGAGTCAATAAATATCAACTGTGACAACCCTCGCGAATGCGGAAATAAAGATACAAGCATGCGATTTATATAGCGGAAATATGAAGTTTTAAAAACCTTTATACATGCAAGATAAGAATACGAGGAGTGTCAAATTAAAAACCGAATACAAAATACAACAAGATAAGAGACGTAATCTCTCCAAATGTTAACAAAGTAAAAGTGTTTAGCAAACTAGCTAAAATCATCTAGAGGTGAAACTTCCACGGACAACGCCCGCTAGCTCACACCCGAACCCAAAATAGCATAAGCAAAAAGCTATCCAAATCAAGCAACCTGTTCATCCATGAAAAACATGAACGCCACAGTCAGTGGGGAGTAACTCCGGGTTCTCCCAGCCATATCACATTAAACGTACATAAAAGGAAATACAAAATAGAAGCATGCATATGTAGATATATATATATGTGAAATACGATAAGGATAGATAGGCAATTCAATATATCATCATAAGAGTATGAGAGGTACAATCCGAATCCATCATGTTATACAAAGACTCGGGGAAGACACTCTTAGGCAACCGAATACGCTCACTAGGGCTTACATCTCACCGTTAGCGGTATAAGTTTGATAAGATTGAGACTCGACAAACAAACCATGCCAAGTCATCCAACGATCAATCATATAATCATCAACCAATCATAACGACTCAATGCCAACATCTCTCACGGTAAATGAAACGCACTAGCACCGTGTACATGGCAAGTATGATTAACAGGCATCCACGGGATAAGACATTTCCCTGAACGCATACACGATCACATTTCGTATATGTGCACTAATTTCCTCCGGTAGGACGACGATAATAACGGTCCTAGTCTAAATCTGGCCAGAATCCCGGAATCGCATTTTCCAGTTCGACATGCGATAAACATTTCGCATCCAAGACTCGGTCTTACAAAGAAAACGCCGAGTACCCCAAATTCGGTAGATCAATTCACGAAAGAGGGGGAAAAGAGCTCAAGCCTCATAACAAGCGGTACGCTACATGCAAATAACACCACCTCGCAAGTACACAACATTTGACGGCCGGGTCGATCAACGCAAAGCGTTCAACTCCCAACAACGTGGCCGTATGCCCACTAACACATGCATTTAAGCAGTAGGATACCTCCCCGTTCCGACATTCCAGCCTTACGGACGTGGAGGTACCCAAGGGAATGAGAGCACAAAGCACAAGACAAAATAGTGCTCAAACCGTATCATTTGTAAAAACCGACTCAAAGTGGAACATACCAAAAACCGTCACCAAACATGTGATACAAGCGAATGAAATATCAAATATTCAAAACATTAATATTATAAGTCACTACGTAAATTCATACGATAAACGAACCATCGGAAATATTATAAATGAAAACCGTAAACAAAAATCACAAACACCTTCCAGCAGGTGCCAGCCGGTCAGGTGGACCGGCTGCCGGTCAACCGGCTAAGGCCAACTATCATATGAAAATTCAACTTGAAATAACAGAGTGTCCCAACCGGTCAGGTGGACCGGCTGCCGGTCACCCGGCTGGGACCAAAGGGTCATTTGAAAAACAAAGGGGAAGGAGGAGTGTCTCAACCGGTGGTCTGACCGGCTGCCGGTCAACAGGCTGAGACCAATGCCTTACTTCAAAATCACGTAAAAGTGTAATAATATATAGCCACTGCCCCAGCCGGTGGTCTGACCGGCTGCCAGTCAACCGGCTGGGGTCCATAGTACACGAAATTCCCATTTTTCACTAAGGATCCAATTTCAACCATTATCAAATATTATCATAAATCATCAAAACTCATATGAATTCTCAACATACAACACATACCATCATCAACACAATTACTAAGCTCACTAATCGTATTCTAAATACGATTCCTAGCATAGAAAACACGTAAAACACGTAAATGATATCGAGTAACCCTTCACCGTTACCTTATTGCGTCTTTACTCCGCGTCAAGGTCCTCTTCTATTAGGAAATAGTCTTTGTCGGGATCTTGAAGGTCACCACCTACAAAATAGTTAATAAAAGATGAATTTACTTCACCTTGAGAAAGACGGAAAGTTTGAAAAGCGAGAAAGACGGTAATTTTATTACCAATACGGATAGAGGAAGGTAAGAGGGGAAGAATGAGACGAACTTACGAGAATTTGAGCGAGAAACGAAAGAGATACGATGATTCAAAGATTGGATCAAAATGGAGGCAAGTGTTTTGGTTTTCTTAAGGTAGAAGAAATGTTTGAGTTGTGGTTGTATGAGTATGGATTAGGTTAGGAGTAGTATGAGTTGTATAAGGAAAAGTCAAGAAAAAGTCAAAGTCGGCTTAAGACGGGATTCACATAGAATCTCGCGGAAATTCCAAATACGAACTCGGAAATTCTAAATTCGACTCGGAACATTAAATTCTAAAATAAAACTAAAATACGCTGAAAAGTATCCGTAAAATATTTTCATTATAAAAATAGGGTACATTTCCGGGTGTTACAAATCAACTGTATCATATACAAATAATTAGTTACTATATGGGTTTTATCCTATAGGTGTGACCAAAAGGGATCAGTTGATCACCGCCGCCATACGACAATAACGTCAAACTCTAGTCAGCCAACCGTTATTCACTACTACAAAAATCATCATAGACATCAGACATTTTCTTCAATAGGCATCGGATTTGCAACTGATGCACAGTTGACACATGTATATTCTTTATGCATATACATCAGTTTTAAGTCTGATGTCTATTAAAAAATAGACATCGGTTGTATTTTGTCTGATGTCTATTCACTATATGTGCATCAGACTTTTACTAAAAATAGACATCAGTTTTAATAAAAGTCTCATGCATATTAAATTTATTTTTAAAAAAAATAATAATAATAGCAGGTTCATCAATCAATAACATGCCTTTCATTAATGAAACCATGAACCAGTACATTAAGCAAAAACCACAAGCATCCAAAATCAATAACCACCAAATACATATTACAAATTTGACTAGTGAGCAAAATATTGTATCTATACAACCAAACCCATCATCTCACAACTAATGCATTATATTACTAAGCATTTAGAAAATAATCCGCCCATAAATCCCGAACCTCGTCGATTTCGTCTTGTGAAAATGATGTTGTATCTTGAAAAAGCTGCAAGTCAAGAACATTGCTTTATCCAGACAATAAAACTAATAAATTATTGTGCATCACTGCGGCTAAAAATTTTGACGCTATGGGATGGGTCAGAGGGTACGGTGGTGATTAAGAATTACCTCAATACATTTGAGGGGCGGTACAACTTAGTAGGATGTGAATATCACAAGGCGAAGGCAAAAAATACAATGAAGACTTAACTTTAAACAATGAATGAAAAACAAAAACAAAAAACGTTTAGAGAACCCGTCGAATTATTAGGACTAGTGACGATCTCAAGCATGTACCGCATAATGTAGTAACCACATTCTGTTATACCTGGCTGACGGGCACACTAAAACAACATGTCATGAGTATAAATGACACATTCTTATCAATAAAGTAGTGAGCAAAGTCTACGCAAAAAATGTGTGTGGAGCCAAACCATACACATTATATAACACGACAAGCACTTACATCAAGCTTTATCCATTGCGGCATTTTACTGGAATTTCTTGTGCCCCCTCATAACCATAAACTCTTATAGACCTATGACATAGGTGCATTTTGAAAAAAAAACGTTAATGCACAAACTATGTAATTAGTGTTTCAATGAACATTTTACGAAAATCGTAATTAAGATGAGCTCACGTATTAAGTAATGTCTTAAATACAAGAATCTCTGATATATATAGGGTCCAAGCGATCAATAACCATCAATTTACGATCCATTCAAGATCTCCGTTAATTACCTACTCACAAGATCACTAATATGTTATGAAAATTACAATCTGATAATATCAAAACTTACTAGCTCAATATATAAAGATTTAACATAATACGTAAGAGAGCTAACCTAAAAATTAAAATATTAAGCCTATAGAACACTCACACGCATAAGATGTCTAACAAGTTCTCATTACACTATGTTTTGATTGAGATAAGTTAAAGGGCTTTGGCATAATACATATTAAAGCACATATATAACATGGTAGATTGAGATAAATTAAGAAATAAACTAAGCAATCATACCAAAAAAGCATAGTAGATTGAGAAAGAATATATAAGTCTAGTTAAAACTGGAGCATTTAAGATGGTCATTTCTTGCGCAAACAACAATTTTTGGCATTAGCTAGGCAAATGTGGCCAATTGGTGTCGTAGATAGTAAGAGAAACATGGTGAAAACGAAAGAATTATAAGTAGGAGCGATAATTTTGGTCCACGTGTAATTGGGTTCAAACTGGAGCAGCGGAGAATTATTGTTTGACGATAATACTGCAGTGCCATGAAAGTTGGCTAATAAAGTCATTAAGTGGCGATACACCCCTTCGAGTTAGACAAATTCTGATAAAAGCCTACTACACGTATGCAAGATCTATCAGGCAGAGTGGACTGACTCGGGAAAGTAACGCCATAAAATGACCATGTAAAGTTAAGTGGCCTAAGATAAGCAACCAATTGATAAGGCAAGCTGATAAAAGGTGAAGGTGTAATACGTAATAAATCCAAAGATCTATCATCCTTGTTCAGATTCTCATTTTACCGTACCATTTCTGGCTGATATATACTTGTTGACAATTTTTTAGACATTGGTGCTAACTACTACAATAGATAAGGTAGCATTTTTTGATGATCAATAGTTTAACACAAATTCTCATTTAGGACGGTCACTATCTGCCTTAAGCTTAAGACCGGTCAAATACATTCGAAATTACCCAACTTATTGCCTAGGAAATATCAAAAGTTTTGTTTTTATTAGTAGAATTTGAATCGTCTTAAGCTTAAGACGGACAGTACCCGTCTTAAGGAAGACTCAAGGAAACAACGAAACCTAGCAAACTTAATTCCTCAAAGTGTCCAATTAATATAGATCGGATTGATCAAATTAAATGCCAAACAAAAACAAAGAAATCCAGCCAAGTGAATGAACAGACAATTAAGTCCTCAAATAATGAACACTATCAGCAAAAGGAACAGACAAGTACCACACTAGCAGCAACAACAACACGCCTAAAATAATGAACACTAGCAACAACAACAACAACAACAACAACAACAACAACAACAACACGCCTAAATTACGAACAATAGCAGCAATAACACCACCTAGATTAAAAAAAGGAAAACCCTAAATTAAGGACATGAAAACTAAGCAATGAACTATACAATTGAAATAACAAATCAAAATCCAAGCAAAAAAACCCTAAATTAAGATAGAGGAATTAAAGGAGCAGACAAGTACCGATGGAGGAGCAGTGAGGATGGCCGGTGATGGAGGAACAGTGATGGAGGAGCAGCGATGGAAGAAGAAGAAGAAGAAGACGACGACGAAAGGGGGTTTTGAGAGCGGTGGAATAGTGACCAGTTAGAAGTGTTTTGATTATATTGGCTTCTAATTTGTTATTTTGTTTTAATAAATATATAAACTTAATGATGAAATGTATTTTTGCGCCAAGTTAAATTTTTACATATGCATCGGTTTTTAAAAAATTTGAGGTATACAATAGATATTATAATAAATATATAAGGTCATTTTAATAGGCATGGGTTCTTGTAAAAGGCTGATGTCTATATAAATGGATAGAAATCGGATTTTTCAAAATATCTGATGTATATATTTATACATCCGATTTTTAAAAAAATCTGATGCCCATTAAGTGATGTCTATTTAACGTTTTGTAGTAGTGATTGATTTACGTTAATCAACTGACTAATCATATATATATAGTCAATAAATATCCCAATTATATTCCTTAATGAGATTTATTATGTGGCGCACTACTTTGGAGGATACCTACTCCAACAATCTCCCACTTGTCTGACACAAGTGTGCGTCACCAGTTCTCTTGTCTCTTTATCACATCTCCCACTCAACGCAAGGTGTCTTTCAGGTCGCACTTGCGATTGATTATATCTAGAGTGGTTTTTCTCGATATGGAAAGTAACTATCTGTTCGGAAAATCTACCATAGATCCCTTTCCGAGCGTGGCCACGTATTTATAGCAACCACTCTCTTAGAGTCTTTCATGTTGAACCGATCAAGAAATTTTATCAATATAAGTTTCTTTACTTAATGCTAGTATCCTTTTGGATCTATCCCTATAGGTCCAGATACCTAAGATGCGCTGGACCTCTCCTAAGTCTTTCATTTGGAAATGAATCCCTAGCCACTCCTTCACAGAAGTGAGCATTGGCATATCATTCCCAATGAGTAGTATGTCATCTACATACAAGACTAGAAAAGTTATTTTACTCCCACTAAACTTCATGTATAAACATGGTTCCTCGACACTTCGAGTGAAACCGTTTTGTTTAATTTAATGATCGAAACAATGATTCCAACTCTTGGATGCTTGCTTAAGACAATAGTGTTGGAGCTAGTGTCCTCCATAGTTAGTGCAATAACATAAATAAATCTCTATAGGTTCACAGGGTATACTTTGTATTATAATCAGTTGATTAACGTTAACCAATAACGGTTGGCTTGCTAGATAAGTTTAACGTTATTGTCATACAAATAGCGGTGATCAACAGGTCCCTAAAAGTCACACCTAAAGGATGTGTTTGAGAGATGTGATTATTTGAGAAAATAATCATATTGATGCCTTATTAAATGACTAAAAGGTTAGTCGATGTTTTTGACTAAAAGGTTAGTCAATGTGATGATGACAGATTATTTAATAACGATTAAATAAAGTTAGCTGAGACGAATTAACTGTAATTCGTAAATTGAATATAAAATGTTATATTTAATTGTTGTATATAATGTAAGCTAATTAAACATAAACCGTTATAATTAATTGGCAAATTATAAATATACGGATATTTATAACTAATGATGTATTATAGTGATGTCGGTCCATGACAAATGACGATTATAATATATCACATTATATTGGAAGCTAAGATAACCGAAACAAAAGTGTCCAGATACACTCTGTTTTTCGGTCAATAGGTAGTTATTTTGAGGAGAAAAATTCTCCCCATTAAACCTAATGGTGCCGTGAGAAAGCAAGGGGAAGAGGAAAAATTCAGATTTTTATTCTAACCCTAATTCATTCTCTCTTGTGACTCGATCATTGACATCTCACAAAAAGAAAAGAAACAGTATTCTTTTCTATCTTTTTCTAGCAAAACCTAAGGCATATCTTGATCAATCCTTGGTGCAACGATTAGGAGATATCAAATTTTGATATTTGTTCTTAGGCCATTAAAGCAAGGACTAAAGGTTATTTTTAATCTCTCGCTTATTATGCATTTTCGTTTATGACTATTAATCATATAATCATAATTTCATTATAATCCTGAATGATTTAAAGGGAAGTATACGGATATTTTCCCACAAGTTGTATCAGAGTCAAAGGGCTATGAAATTGTTTATATGATTTTCGTAAATATTGAATTTGTATAATTCTTAATAAAAAAAATTTTTCATTTCGGCAAAAAAATTTTTGTGCCGTGTGTTTTTTTTTTAGGGTTCCATTTTGATTCAAATATAGTTATTTTAAAAGGTTGAGATAATAATATATGAATTTGTAGATGTTACGAATTAAAACGTAAATGGAATTTGATATGAATGTTAATGAACATCCTTTTGCTTTATATTTTCATTATAAAATGATCTAGATATTCATGTTAAAAGGTTAATTTGAATCATCTAGTTTGTATCAATGTTTAATATCGATTAGATATTGTTTGTTTGTACCGATCTAGTTAATATAAGCGTGATCGAATTAAAACCGTTTAATTTGATTATTTTTTTTGCTGCAAGTGTACTGTTCATGTACTGTTCACAGTTAATAAAAAAAAAATTCTGTTTTTTTTTTACAGCAGCGTTTTTGTAAAAAAATAAAAATTAATAAAGAGTTTTTTTTTTGTTTTTGTATAAACCGAAAGAAAGAAAGAAAAAAAAATTGGTATCTGCAACTGTTCATACGTGAACAATAATTATAAAAAAAATAAAAAATTTCGTTGTTTTTTATTAAACCAATTTTTTGTTTTGTACATTATAAAGATAATGTATGATTGTTTTTGTGAAAAAGTTCACAAAATTTTTGATACCATGTTATTTTAAAAAGGTTGATTATGAATTTCATTGGATTTTGATTGAAATCTCGTGATGAATTACGGAATCGTCACATGATTTAATGGTGGTTTGGATAATTAATCAACATAATTTATGCATTATGTTTTGTATGATTAATTTTAGTTGATGCTTTTATTATGTTGAATGTTGTTTGAATGGTTTAATTTTACGCATTTTTGTACAATCAGTTGTAATTTACTAGTGTGGCCTTAGTAGATTATGTTTTCGTAATGATGGAAACATAGTCTTGGTTGTAATTTGAGATCTCGTATCTCCCCTTTGTAATTTTAATTTTTGGAATCATTTTGAATTAGAATGTAAATAGGTTTACATTTGTAATTTTTAAAATGTATTTTGAGAAGATTCAAGATGGAGATCGGATGGCTCACTCCCGCTATATGGACCAAAATGGAACATCAAGACAAGCTTCTCGGGTCCAAGGGTGGATTCCAACTTGTATTTTGTTCATTTTGGTAGTTAGGCCACACTAGGTGTTTTATTTTGCGTTTTATTTTTCCATTCTCGTTGCTTTATTCACATGATAGATAATTGCATCATATTCCGCCTAAACCAAACCACCTAAAAATGCATGAAAAATGATTCATACAGTTTGAATATTTTAATCATGGACATACAGATGTCACTCGCTTTTAGGGCCATCACCTTAGTTTAAATCATTCTCGAGTTGCTAGACATTCGTTCACTTAAAATGAATTAAAGTTAAGATGATGGGACCTTCCCCTATAACTAAAATTGAGACTAGTCTTTATAGGGAAAACTACTATGAACCCCTTCTTCGTCGGAAGTCATAATATGACCCCTTCTACGTTGGGTAAGTAGTGAGTGTTGACCTATTTTTATCTCAACATTATAGTACGAGTAATATCTCGTGATTATGATGGACTAAAGATAGAATTTACAGAAATTTATCGACCAGGAATTCTAAAAGTAGAATTAGCCAAGAGGTTGGCTTATCAATTTACAGAAATTGAGTCTTGGGATCATTTATATAATTCTTGAGGGAGGTCAATTGTATAAATGCACGAGTCATCGTATTAAACAGTTTTTCATTAGACTCAAATTTAAAACGATGTATACTTATCATATTTATTTTCTTTTTCACAGTTTTTGAAATAACTGCTAATAACAAATGGCTGGCCATACTGATGACCCAATGCCAAGTGCCACGCTCGGATGTGAGTCATGGCTTAATATTTTCATGGACAGTATGAATCAGTCAACGCGACTGAAGAATAACAGGTCCAACTTTGCGGACTGTGAGGCGGAATTACGAAATGCTGCCATTGCTGACGGTAAGCTCAAATACTTGACTGAGCCACTACCGCCCAACCGAGGCCCCAATGCAGGAGCCAATAAATCACTTGCTTATAGTGATTTCATGATGGAGGCGGGTGCGATAAAGAACGTACTCATCTTTTCAATGGAATCAAATTTGCAAAGGCGATTCATTGCCCATGGTGCGAATAAGATTTTCACCACGCTCTCAAACGAGTTCTCGAAAGCTCCGAGGATCGTTAGCTATGAGCATACATGTTGCTTCTTTGAAGCGAAACTCCAGAAGGGCCAAGCAGTTAGCCCACACATTCTTGATATGATTGAGAATGTCGAGAAACTGGAGGCACTTGGTTGCAAAATCGATGAGAAGATTGTCATTGACCGCGTTCTCCATTCACTTCATGATGGTTTTGCCCTTTTCAGGGCAAATTACTATATGAAAGCTATTGCAAAGATATGAGAAGAGTCTTCATCAGCTCCACTCACTCCTTGTACAGACAGAGAGTGATCTGAAATTGAGTGGGAGTCTGAAACAGGACGTTCTCATGATTGCCAACAAGGGCAGAGGTAAGGGCAAGGCTCAGGCCAACCTAGCTGTAGGGAAGCCAAAATTCAAAAAGCCAGGGCAGGGCAAAGAGTGGGCCTGGTGAGACTAGCGGTAGCTCACAAGGCAAGACAAAGAGCGATGAAGGTAACGTAGAGTGCCACCATTGCCACAAGTTTGGGCATTGGAGGAGGAACTGCCTCGTGTACCGTGAGGACATAAAAGCAGGCCGCGTCTCTCATGTTGGTATGTCTTCTTCTTTTATTCATATGATTGAGATTAACCATGCAAGTTTCGGAACTTGGGTACTAAATACTGGTTGTGGTTCTCATCTGTGCAATCATTTGCAGGGCCTAAGAAACATCACAACTCTCGCAAGGGGTGATGTGGACCTGCGAGTGGGGAATGGAGCAAGAGTAGCTGCCGTTTCAGTGGGAACATATGTAATCAAACTCCCGA
>JAIUZE010013462.1:0-62830 GCA_022085475.1 Heliosperma pusillum
TGTCCTATAATACAATATCACATAACTTAACAATAGTAGTAGTTGTACCAATTTCACATTTATAAATATGATACTAAGATGTTTTTGTCTTTCCTTTCCTTTTGCAGATTTCTCCCCTCTCGGATATTCTTTAAGAGTACGGGGTGCATGCTGATGACGTCCATAGTACAGCTTCACTTAAGCAAATAGGATTTTTGTTTTCATTTATCTTCAATTAAGAAATTAAGCAAACACAATTTGTTCATTCTTAGAATATTGATCCAAATCGTTTCCATCGTATACTCTTTATATTGTCAGAGAAATACCACAGTAGTTATATTTGTGTAACGTTTTTCCATTTTCTTCAATTTGTTAAATAAAGAATTTATGTTTCTCCATCTTTCTTTAATATATTTACCTCATATTTCTTACTCTCATATATACAATATCACACTAATGATACACCAATATCACATGTTATATCAAACAATATCACAAATGTTACATCAAACAATGTTACTTTGTCAACAAGTTTACCCTCATCCTTGTCTACAATATCAAAATATTGTTCCAATACTGGAAGCATAAAGATAGAATATCACACTTTAAACACAACAATATCACATTACATGCATAACAATATCACATTAAAATATGTCACTTCTGCTAGTCACCAACATTTTACGATAACACTACATATCAGATACCATATCATTCAGAATCCCAAACAATATCACAAAATAAGAGTGTCACTAATAGTTTCACTATTACATTACATAAAAGATCATTGTCAAGGCAATCTAACTACTGAGAATAGTTTCTTCCTCTACCACGACCTCTACTCTGACCTCTACCCCTACTGTGTGCAGGCCTCTTGTAGCGTTTAAAGACTCTTTTTGGTTGTCCATCGTCAATATCCCCTTGTATTGTGTGATATTGTCTAGGGGGTTATGAAGTCCAGGTATTTCAGTGTTAATCCTTGTCATCTCGATAGTATCCTCCTTCTCCTTTGTGAAACTATCTACTTTATCAACCTCCTCTTCAGCTACACCCTTCTTTTCCTTTACAGTTCCAGTCTTTCCTCTCTTTGGCTTCACTTCTTTCCAAATTTCGTCTTTAGTCACACTGAATTCTTTAACCCTGTCAATCAAATTCGCCCTCTCCTCATTTATGTCAGCTAAAAGCAACGCCGCTGCCATTTCTGCCCAGTAGTAGCGCCTATACACTTTCGACTTCAGGTCAGCCTCAAAAATATCTCCCTCATACCGAATCATGTGCATCATTAAGAAATTTCCAGATTCAACATTGTTTTCGTCATAAGTTTGCCAATTGAATTTGATGTACACAACTGGAAATCCAACTACCTCTACTGCTCTTTCATCACCCTTCTCTTCCAAATAGTCACTCATATGACTAGCCTACAAAATTAAACGAAATGATTACTGACAATTTCATAATCAAACAATTACTCAACATACTGTCAGTGACAATTTCATAACCAATTCAGAAGTATCAGTAAATGCAACGAAAATACTCAGAAAAGTATAGATTTCAGTAGGTTTTAATGCTTGTAAGACACACACACAAATGAAGACACAAAGGACTTGAATTGGACTTGTTGTTGTGTTGAAAGTTTCTGAATTTTATAAGAAAATGAAGTAAGAACAAGATAGTACTCTTCCAAAGCACAAAGCCAATGGATAGAGGTTGTGATGAATGACTCCAGCAACTCAGCAAAGACTCAAACAACACTCTTCTAGCACTAAGCAAAGAAGGGACTCAAGCACATAGCCATGAGTTTAGAAATTGGAAACAAAGGTTTCAATTTTTCATTCATTCATCAAATCTGATTTCATTAGGTTACAAAGCAAGGCTTATATAGGCCAAGAGAGACACATCTAAGGGTCTCAAATGCATCATCTAATGTACAATAAGTCGTGGCCTTGGCCTTACACAAATCAGAATACTAACTAGGATACAAAAGCATAAAGTAATAAAGCATAAAGCATAAGACAGAAAACAGGCTGCTCCTCTTTGTCTTGTTGTGCAAGGTCAATTAAGATGTGTAAGACCTTGGAGCTTGGGCTTGGCAGCTACCATCTTCAAGTACAAAGGGTTAGGATGTCTTTCAAGTCGTGCCCTTGTCTTGCCTAGCCAAATATAGCACCCAAAACAGCCTTGGTACAAGACAATGCTGAAATGTCCCTATCTGGACCCATTTGTTTGTTCTTAGCTAAACCTGCTCTTTTATTGTGAATTAGCAAAAACTTTCCTGGACTTTTATCTTCCTAAGACCCTAAAATAAGAGTATTAGGCCTTGGAACAACTTAATTCATATTAGGGGTTGCCTTGGACGAAGCTCTTTGATGTTGGACCTGAACCGGGTGAGATAGGACATGGACCCTTCTGGTTGAATTTTGTAAGACTCATAACTCTCTGTTCAGGATGAATTTGAAGACCCATGATAGCTCATTTGAAAGCTATGGATGTTAGCTTTCTTCTCCAACAAGAATCTGCGATAAACATTAAGTATATTTTAAGTTATTCAACCTTGAGTGCTGATTGGTCTTAATCAGATGCCCAGCAGACTTGTCAGTAACCAGACCCGTTTTGCTCAAGCCATAACTCTCACCTTAGGACGATTTAGGAGTAACCAAAGGTTCCATTTTGAAGCTAAATGAGTTAGCTTCTTCCTCCATTTGGAATCACTCAATTCTAGTCATCCAACCTTCAGCTATGATGCATTTAGTAACAGGGGGTCAAGCTGATCTCTACATTGCACTCTTCTGTAGGGGTTGTCTTATAGCAACCATAGGGCAAGCTACACACCTGATATGGTGGTGGTTCCAACTTCATTTTGTAGCTAAGACACTAAGCTTTCCAACCATATAAAGATCATCAAGATTGAATGAGTGTAGCTTAAATTATGTTGCCAAGAACATGACCCTTATCTTGTTCCTGCTGCGATCACATTTGCTTTAAGTAGGATTTGGTGACTTTGAAGCACCCATAAGCTTGGAGTCTTGTAAGGCTAATCATGACCATGAAATTTAGGCTTTCCCTTGATTACTCCTGTTGCAAACTCCCTTTCTTCAAAAGAATTTGCCCTCAAATTCTTGTGGATCAAAATGAAGAGACTTGCTGCCAAGGAGCTTGTTCTTCTAACCATCAAAGATCAAGTACAACTCTAAGTAATAGACTCTCATGGCCTCCTCCTGGATCATATACTAGAATGGTAAATGGCAAAAGATATGTTGTACCATTCCCAACTTTAGATTGCATACTCAACCAAATAGTGCTTGTTCCTCCTGGATCAAATGCGAGGTGTATGACATCCTCCCTAGACTTCATATGTACCCTTATTCTTCTTGTAGTATCATGAGCTTGTCTATCATTTGGGGATTGTGTTCCACCGGGATGAAATGTACTCATAGCAAGCTTTGGACTCAACCTCCTATCAAGTATCCCAATACATGTGGTACCCAAATCAAAATGTTCATATTTGCACCCCAAGCTTGATTTGTTCTCATTGACTACTCCCTTAACATCCTTAGGTGACCAACACTCTTTAAGTGAAGCATAAGCAAGAAGCAAATCAGCCCCTAGGGTACCTCCTCTCACATTCAGCTCCTCTTCAGTAGATATCAAGTTATACAAAGGGTCACTCACATCAAAACAAGCATCATTCACATAGCACACATCCAAACGAGTGCTTATACAACAAGTAGAACACGAGAAAGCTTCAAGTGGGCAGCTATTGTTTTTGTGCATTGGACTCATCATATACAACACCAAATGAACTAAAACTTGAGCAACATCAAGTAGTGAACCTCCCCTTGGTGTTCCACATAATCCCAACAAGTTCTCACAACCATTTTGAGCATTACTCATCTTAAAACACAAGAAGATCATAGCTGGACAGTAGGGTTTAGATTGATCAATTTCACTCCTTAACATGTATGAGGCTCTCAAGATGAAATTTAAGATGCAAGAATCATGCCTTGTGTAGGAGATCAGATTTGGCACACTTGAGCATGGAACAACCCAAGACACTTCTTTTGCTTCACCCTTGATCGACTCCCAACAACTACCACCATTGAACATGACCATGGACTGTCCAAACTTCATGGTTTGATGCTCAAGTAGTCCTTGGTCGACAATCACCTCTATAGGACCCAAATCAGTAGCTTGCTCATTGATGGCTCCACAAGAAAGGACAAGGCTATTCTCTTCTTCATTAGTAGGCTCATAGGTTGAGTTCAAGGAGGTTTTATTTTCAAAACATGGGTTCTCAATGATAGCACTACATGACCGTTTCACTTCAGCACATGTACTCATGACCTTTGGTTTAAGCTTAGACTTAGGACAAGCAACATCCAAGCATGACACAACAACCATTTGGCCTAAACTCTTATCTTTCCCAACTGTTTTGATGGCTTCTACACTATCCCCTTTAGTTAAGACCTCATGATTTGTAGGCCTTACTAAGATCTTCTCAACATATAAGGCTAACTCAAGCAAATCATCATATGGATACAACACTTCTACATCAATTCTCTTTGCAATTTCATATTTCAAGCCATGGTAAAATCTAATTCCCTTTTGCACAACCTCAACATTCATATCACAAACAAAGTGTAGTTCCTCAAACAACTTAGCATATTCAAGGACACACAATGAACTTTGTTTAAGTGCTTTTAGTTCAGTCCACAAATCCTCCATGGTAGAACAAGGTAGATACTCTTGTTTCATGTTCCTTTTAAGTTTAAACCAAGAACTAATCATACCCTTCCCTTCCATTCTCCTTGAAAGTTTAAGAGTATTATACCATAACAACGCAAAATCCTTTAAACAAGACACAACAAGTTCAAGCTTCCTTTTTTCAGAATAACACTTGTGCTCAAAGTAGCATTCAACATCATACAACCAAGACACAAATGCTCTACTGTTTTCACCATTAAAGGAAGGAAGTAATGGTGTGTTACCTTTGCTCCCAAGGGTAGGAGAGGGCTTAGAACACTCATGTGGCAGGTGGTACTTCCCTTGGTACAAATCAGGAGGTTTAGGCTCCCTTGGAACACCATAGTTGCTGGTTGCCTTCTTTGGAAGCACATCACCATCATACCCTTTTGTAAGAGCTTGCAACTTCCCCCTAGCTTCTTCTAAGGACTTGGAGATGGAACCAAGGTCACAAGGCTTCATTCTTTGACATGGAATATAAGGCATAACAAACATTGCTACTGATTTACTCACACAAATCAGATTGCACTCCTCTCTTGAAAACAGGTTGTTTTTGTGTTTATAATGTAGGTAGGGAAACATAAACTCACAAACCAAAGCTCTGATAACCAATTGCAACGAAAATACTCATAAAAGTATAGATTTCAGTAGGTTTTATTGCTTGTAAGACACACACACAAATGAAGACACAAAGGACTTGAATTGGACTTGTTGTTGTGTTGAAAGTTTCTGAATTTTATAAGAAAAAGAAGTAAGAACAAGATAGTACTCTTCCAAAGCACAAAGCCAATGGATAGAGGTTGTGATGAATTACTCCAGCAACTCAGCAAAGACTCAAACAACACTCTTCTAGCACTAAGCAAAGAAGGGACTCAAGCACACAGCCATGAGTTTAGAAATTGGAAACAAAGGTTTCAAGTTTTCATTCATTCATCAAATCTGATTTCATTAGGTTACAAAGCAAGGCTTATATAGGCCAAGAGAGACACATCTAAGGGTCTCAAATGCATCATCTAATGTACAATAAGTCGTGGCCTTGGCCTTACACAAATCAGAATACTAACTAGGATATAAAAGCATAAAGTAATAAAGCATAAAGCATAAGACAGAAAACAGGCTGCTCCTCTTTGTCTTGTTGTGCAAGGTCAATTAAGATGTGTAAGACCTTGGAGCTTGGGCTTGGCAGCTACCATCTTCAAGTACAAAGGGTTAGGATGTCTTTCAAGTCGTGCCCTTGTCTTGCCTAGCCAAATATAGCACCCAAAACAGCCTTGGTACAAGACAATGCTGAAATGTCCCTATCTGGACCCATTTGTTTGTTCTTAGCTAAACCTGCTCTTTTATTGTGAATTAGCAAAACCTCTCCTGGACTTTTATCTTCCTAAGACCCTAAACTAAGAGTATTAGGCCTTGGAACAACTTAATTCATATTAGGGGTTGCCTTGGACGAAGCTCTTTGATGTTGGACCTGAACCGGGTGAGATAGGACATGGACCCTTCTGGTTGAATTTTGTAAGACTCATAACTCTCTGTTCAGGATGAATTTGAAGACCCATGATAGCTCATTTGAAAGCTATGGATGTTAGCTTTCTTCTCCAACAAGAATCTGCGATAAACATTAAGTATATTTTAAGTTATTCAACCTTGAGTGCTGATTGGTCTTAATCAGATGCCCAGCAGACTTGTCAGTAACCAGACCCGTTTTGCTCAAGCCATAACTCTCACCTTAGGACGATTTAGGAGTAACCAAAGGTTCCATTTTGAAGCTAAATGAGTTAGCTTCTTCCTCCATTTGGAATCACTCAATTCTAGTCATCCAACCTTCAGCTATGATGCATTTAGTAACAGGGGGTCAAGCTGATCTCTACATTGCACTCTTCTGTAGGGGTTGTCTTATAGCAACCATAGGGCAAGCTACACACCTGATATGGTGGTGGTTCCAACTTCATTTTGTAGCTAAGACACTAAGCTTTCCAACCATATAAAGATCATCAAGATTGAATGAGTGTAGCTTAAATTATGTTGCCAAGAACATGACCCTTATCTTGTTCCTGCTGCGATCACATTTGCTTTAAGTAGGATTTGGTGTCTTTGAAGCACCCATAAGCTTGGAGTCTTGTAAGGCTAATCATGACCATGAAATTTAGGCTTTCCCTTGATTACTCCTGTTGCAGTAAACCATACCAATAAATCTGCAGCCTTGTATATAATTGTTTCCTCCCATTTGTCATACTTTGTATTGTCCAGCACTTCAACCATCTCGCTAGTGAAATTTATACAAAAACAGAAATAATGATCTTCCCATACCATCGGCACAAAAATAAGATCAACTTTCCATTTGCAGGGAACTGTGTTCTTTGATACAAATTCATCCCATGTGTTAAAAAGCTTTTGTATATTCTGATTCTTGTTTTCATCCCCTTTTCCTTCATGTTCAATCAAACTGTGTATAACATCCTGTTGTATAAAAAAATGTAACAAGTTTTTTTTTTAGATGAGTTATTCCTCCTTTCTAAAGTCTGAATATGCATACATAAAACTTAATACAATGTCTTACCATGTGCCCAATTCCAAAAAACATTAAACTTGTTTCACTTTTTTCTGTGTGCTCAATATGGTTCAAAATAAGTGCCCAACATTCAATCACGGCAGTATTGACAAACACAGTTGGACGCAAGGACAAAATATTCCCTCTGGTAAGTGATCGACCATCGCCAAAGACGGCAACAACCTCGCTGTTGCAAACATAAATAAATAACAAAATTCAAACATTAAGAAAACTAGGATGGAGCAAACAACTAGAGTAAACTAGGATGGAGTAATAATGTCTTGTCATAACAATATCACACCTTTCTAACTACAGTATCACAACACTAACCAATAAGTATCACAGACAAAAATATACTATAATTTTTTCAAGCCTGTCAGAGATGTAGAAAAATCATACTCTAATGATAAATTGTGGTCGTCCAATAGGCAGTAGTCTAGCACTTCTTTCCTCGTACTCAACATTTTAGCAAAGAGTGTTTGGTTAGCCCTCATGAACTTGGAAACAAGAAGTACTTTATCATCTGCCATACCACAGTTGAACGTGCATCCAAGCCCATCTGACTTTCCCCGCCTACTGCTGCCCACGACACTGGCAGAACCATCTTCCACCATGTCTGAAAATTTATTACGTTATTCAATATATAGTGTATTCTTAATAAATTGATGTTATCATACAAGGTTGAGATAAAAATTGTAATAATAAATTGATGTTATCATACAAGGTTGAGATAAAAATTGTAACCTTTGATTTTCGAATCTGGGGTCTGAACATTCTTTACCCCAGCTCTTCCTTTCGTCTTTTTCTTTTTGATTCTTTCTCTTTTTGACAACAATTTAGGTAACAATTTACCTTTCATCTCATTATGTCTTGTTACCCTCTCCAGAACCTCACTCCTATTTCCATTAAAATCACTCAAGATGAGTGTCGCTGCTACCTCTCCCCTATATAAGTCTCTCTTCTGGACGTTGTATAATTCACAATCAAAAATATCACCATAAAAAAACATCATGTGAAACATCATGAATACTCCACAGTCCTGGTCCTGCTCCCGAGTTTGCCAATCAAAGGGCACATTTATCATCATGAATTTCTTTAACTTTACAGCATTTTCAGTGCCTTTGCTGACAAGGTACTCGGCATATGTATTTGCCTGTTTGTGTTTGTAAACAACTAGTCAATTTCATGATTATCTAACGAGATGATAAATTGATTACTTTTATATTAAATCTTGAACTTACAACAACATCAGTCATGTATGCAAACATCGTTTCATTAAAATCATCATAACATCTGTTGTCGAGGTAGAACAATTTTTCCCTCACAAAGTCAATACACACGCAGAAGTAGTGTTGTTCATAAAGTAAAGGTACGAACACCTACAATTTTATTTTTAAAAAAAGAAAATCAATATCACATGGTACTATAAACAATATCATACTAAATACAATGCAATATCACAATTGAAAGTATTTTAAATTTCTTACCATTTCAGCATTCAAATTAAGTGGTTCATCATAAATCCCTGACCACGTATCCCATGTACTAAAGACTTCTGCCTTATATTTCTTCATCTCACCATCATCTCATCATCGTGGTCTATATCTATCACTTCTCTACAACAATCTGTTTGTTTTTAAGCGCAAATTATCATTTTTACTTTATCAATTATATAACATGTAAACATATGAAGTTTATGTTGGACATACTGAGTGTGCAATGCCGAAGAAAATCCTTCGCGGTCTTGTACTGCCACTTCTTGCCATTTGCATTTTATTTAGCATTATGGCCCATGATTCGATCACAATTGCTTCTATCATTGTATTAGGCAACAAACTTTCAATGTCTTTCTTCGTTGTGTTATGGAAAACTCCGAAGTTGCAAACAATTTCTCTGTACCATTTTGGCAGATGATAAGATTAGTTTTTCAACGGTAATATAGGGCGCAATATTTCATGTATTCACATTTTTATAAAAAAAGAGCTATAAGATAAATTTACGTCTTATCACACCGATAATCATTTAGGAAGCAATAATCCATCACCTCCTTCCTAAGCTGCATGACCGGTGCAAATAAAAGCTCATTTTTCAACATAAATTCCGAGACTATTGGCAAGTCCTCGTTCGGCAAACCACAGTCCAAGGTACACCCCCAAATGATAGGGTACCATACCTGCTGAAGCTAGTATTACATTTGAGTGCAATAAATACTTACTAATGCATCTCTGTGCAGAAATGTTACTATCATCCGGTTTACCATCATCAAAATCCCTATTCTGATTTCCCTCATCTGGAACATTTGATTCAATGTCATCCTTTTGATTGACAACATTTGTATCCTCATACATGTGCTCAATATTAGAAGTAACTCCTAAAACTATATTTGTCACAAAATCATCAAAACATTCCTCCTCATCATTCCGCTTTTCAGCTTCCCCGCCATCATCATTGTTCAACTTAGTCACATCAACTTCCTCATCATTTTCTTCATCAGCGTACTCTAAATCGCCGTCGCTCAAAAGATCTCTGTCGAAACATCCTCCATATTTTTTGTTCAATTCTTTATACTGAATTTTTAACATATCAGTCCAAATATCAAACGTAGGCAGCCCTTTTTTTGCCTTCTCCTTCTCATACGACCTAGCTACCAAACCATCAATAAAGGTATGGTAGTCAGGATCTTTTAATGCAGGTTGTGTTTGGGACAGAGAAGGAGCTGGAGCTGGAGCTGGAGCAGGAGCTGGAGCTTGCTTTGCCGATGGATTTTCCTCATTGTTAACAACCACTTCTTCAGCAGCGCTGTCTTCCGTTGCTTCATCATGTACAGATGTACTTGGCTCATCATTTCTTTTTGTTGGTTTCATTTTACCGAGCTTATTCATATTATTTACGTATCTTGAGAAGAACAACTCATTATCTCTCTTCATACGTAAATATATTTCATGAGCTCCCTGCCAATTCCAAAGATAAATATATTAAGCTTTATTGAATATCACAACAATATCACATTAATATCAGAGCAATATTAGAACAGTATCACAGCTATATTACAGCAATATCACAGCAATATCATAACAATATCACAGCAATATCACAACAATATCATACTACTTTAGAAACAATATCACAACAATCTTTAAGCAGTAGCATCCTATATAACAATAGAAATTATCTTATTAAGCTAGGAGACACATATTTTAAATTTGTTGTAACTGAAAAACCACAAGTAACGAGAGCTTACATCAATCGATCGAGCTTTAATCTGTTTATCGCTTTCAACCCCTTTTGGCAGCTTTACCATCAAGTACCCTTCTTTGGATTCACATTCTTCATCAACTTCTTCTTCAAGTTCTTCATCAAGTCCCTTATCTGAATTTTGCGTACCTCTCACCGCCTCTGGTTTATCTGAAAAATATATGATATATTGGTACTTGTTCAAAACTTATTTAAACTTAAGTGCATTATACATAAAGAACTTGTTTATTTTTCTGACCTTGTTGTTGTAGACTGATTGGGTAGTCAATCTTCGACAATGGCGCATTACCCAACGATCCTGTCTTCTTCTTATCCTGCACCCTTTTTGACAACCTCTCATCATCCCAGTGGCTTATAAGAGGTAACGTGTGTCCCATATCATCTCCTTTGAAATTAAAGCGATGGAAATACGCCAGCATTACAACCAATATACAACCGCTGACAATTGACTTTCCACCCTATTTAAATACCTTTACACTATTAACCATCTCTCTGAAAATATAAGCACACCAGTCATAAGCCCGGATGCTCTCAACATTAGCGACAACTCTTACCAACTTCAAGTCTATTGTTTTATTAGAAGTTGGTGCCAGGAAAACTGACACGCTGAACAAAACAAACAGTTTCTTGAATTCATCTCCAGAATCGTTACTCCCACGTAGTGTTTCAAAGACACGTTTCACCGTAATTGGATCTGAACTATTTTGCACGCCAAACCTCAACCTCCATTCCTTTTTCAGTCTGTTGTCCGTCACAGAAACGGTGTTACCCGTTTGCGCAAGCACGACCTAATTTCCTCCTCGAGGCAGCAGAAAGATATCATGCACATCATCTTTTGTAATTATAAACTCCGTCTTCTTCAGCTTAAACATATTGCATGTGTAGTCAAATGCCTTTAAAATCCAAGGCAGGACGATGCCATGTGGTAACTTTGTCACCTTTAACTGCAGCAAACCACCAAATCCAATCTCCCTAACAGCTTCTTTTTGTTCTTTACTGAGGCCATTAATCAACTCCACCAACTGCCCTGGTCAACACTTCATCTGAAGTTTATTTGTCGCCATTTTGTCATCTACTACTGGTTTTAGTGTCGCCATTTTCTTATTCTCATCACCATTACTTTTCTTTTTATTAGAACTCTTCAACTTCTTCGGTGATGTTTCTTCAGTGTCAACATTTTCTTCTAGCGACCTCTTTTTCGTCTTTGGTTTGTTTTGTTTACTGATAAGTTTCTTCTACATTACGACTAATGTTTCTTCAGCCGCATCCCCATTTTTTAGAGGCATCTTTGGATTTTTAATTGTCAACTTCGTGTTACTTAATAACTGCATTAATATCACCAAATATCAAAGATTAAATTACAATATACAAATAACTATTTTACAATTTCATATTCACAGTATTACAATATCAAAACATGTAACAACAATATCACACAAAACGAATGACAATATCATAACCCTATAGTAACAATATCACGGCATCAAAATATAAAAATATCAAATGACTCCACGCTTACATTTAACTACAATATATTTTGGAAAACAAGAACATGAATGTAACACTATTGCAGTAGTACAATATTAAATTCAATACAACATCAAACGAACAACAATATCACACTATTTTTGGCTTTTAAACATGAATATCACTTTCAACAACAATATTACAGCCAAGATGAATATCTACATTACTAACTCTCAATTTATCAATTACATTCTCAAACAATATCAATTTCGTACTAGTAAACCCTAATTTCCAGAATTACACAATTAAAAAACCTAATTCCTGCAACTAAAACTTATTTTTACAAAATTAAACCTAATTTTACTTCAAAATGTCGAAATAATGATGGCTAACTAAAATAATATCAATTTCAAAGCAAGAACATGAATGTAACACATTTAGAAAGTCAATTTTCTCTACTATTTATCGATAAATTAACTTTTTCACTACTTATACAACAATTGTGGCACAAGAACAACATGCATCAAGTGATTTCGAACAAATTACACTATAATAGTGCTCGAAAATCAACTAAAATAAAAAAAACAGCAGAAAAAAAGGAAAATAGAAAATACCTCAACGATTTTGTCCAAAACAACACTGAAATTGGTGAATTAAGTGTAATTCCAGACGAAGTTGAGTTGAATCGTTGATATTTCGCGTGGATTTGTTCGATTTTAAAGAGAGAGAGTGAGTGAAAGTATATGACGGTTGAGTTTGTTTTAAAATTGTAGAGAGAGAAAGTTCTATGACTTGCGTAAGAAGCCTATTTTTTTTACTGGTTTTGTGTGGGTGAATAATAGGATCCACGTGTCAAGTTTTACGCCTGATATTGTTATGTGTTGTACGTGATATTGTTACGGGACTCACGGACCCAATTAATTAGGTGGACTCACCGGATCTTGAGAGTGCATACACATAGCCTAGGTATTAAACCAAAACTTGAAAACATCCGACTAAACTCAAATTCAAATTGCCGCTTTTTTGTAACGTTTAAACATCCCTCCACAACAAGTGTTTTAAAAAAAACAGCTCCTCCCTTCTTCAGCTATTTGTCTAACTCTTCTTCCATTGCTATTTTAATTTTAATCATTCTTTCTTCATTCGGGTTTTTGGGTTCTCTTCTTAATTTTCTGGGTATTCATTTACTGAGAGATAAAACTCTTTAAGCTCATCAATGGCAACCCATCACACTCACACCAGAAAGCAGAAATCTCTGGGTCTTCTTTGTTCTAAGTATATTTTTCTCTCTTCTGGCTTTTATTTGGTTTAACCATATTTATTTGTTTTCTTGAGTAATTCTGATAACTGTTGTCTTGTTTCATTTTGTTGCTATTTTTGATATTTTTAGTTTCTTGAGGTTGTATAACCAAGACGGTGTCGATTCTATTTGTCTTGATGATGCTGCCAATAAATTAGGTATCCCTCCCCATTCAAAAATCATGCTTTTTATTCCTATGGAAGGTGTTTTTAGTTACAATTATGTGAATATTGAAATCGGATATCATGTAGGAGTTGAGAGAAGAAGGATCTATGATATTGTCAATGTCTTGGAAAGTATTGGGGTATGAAATCAATCCATTTTGTCTTTCATTTTAAATGGTACTTCAGAAATTCATTGATCAATAAATTGAATTTGTAAACATGGAGAAATCCTATTAACATGAAACATGAACCGGTACAAGATCACAACTTGGTTTATGTAACATTAAGCTTACCTTTTTAGTTTTAATTTTGTCTTATACGGAGTATTTGAGTTATTGACGCGTGTTCTGAAATTTGAAATATTGTCGGTGAGTAGTAAGAGTGTTTTCAAAAACATATACGGAGTACAATCCAATGGAAGAGAGAAAGTATAGTTTACAATGAATTGCTAGTTAATCAGAAGTAGACCAGAATGCTAGAAATCTGTTTGCTTGAATAGAAAATATTTATACACTAGTTGGTTGGTTGGTTTTACAAGCTATAATAATCATAAGAATAATGATTTGATGTGTTACATAAAGTAGGTGATAACAAGGAAAGCAAAAAATCAGTACACATGGAAGGGTTACAAAGCAATTCCCAAGGCTCTAGACTTGTTGAAGGTGACGACTTTGAATAATTCGCTTAAGTTCAGTTACATTTTTGGACCGAAGGTGAAATTCGTGTTCTAACACTCTAAATTGTTCATTAGGAAGAGGGTTTGAAGGAGAATTTTGTTTCTTCGGAACAAAGAAGTAGAGTTAAGGTGAGTTTGTCACTCATCTTCTGTTGTGTAGTCTATTTCCTTTGTCCATTGCAGACAACAGATTAATGCAAAGGATGCTCCCTTTTCAGGTTCTCGACTTTGATGATAATGCAAATGCAAACCCGGATACTGGTAGTCAGTCAGATGCGTCAAACCCTAATGGTGCTTTTAAGCCTGGTAATTTGCTTTCCACAAACTATTTACTTCCGTTGATTATTTGTAATAATTTCTACCTCTTTCACATTTAACTCTTCTCCTCTTGGACTTCAATTGCCAACTTTGACAACATCTACTTTGTGACATCGGAATTCAAAACAATTAGTTTTGCTTTAGCTTTTTGACAAAGTGGTAATTATTGTACATTAACATTAAGATAGAATAACAGTACGGACTACTAAAGTTAGAGGCGGGCAATAATCGATGGAGGGAGGAATTCATTACACTGTTCATTCTACAATCTACTCAGTAAGTGGGTTTCTTGTCTAAGGAATATATGTGGCTTCTTTATATTTTGGCAGATAACAGAAAGGAAAAGTCTTTGGGGCTTCTGACACAGAACTTTGTCAAGCTGTTCCTTTGTTCTGATGTGAGTAGTGTATGTTTCTGTATTTTGTACTTCAATATTATCTTATACTTATTATACACCTCAAATATCGTCATCACACTTTAGGCCGAACTGATCTCACTTGACGAAGCAGCAAAGTTTTTGATCGGAGATGGTCTGCCAGCAGTTGTGATGCGAAGTAAGTAAATCTTCTTTGCACTTCCTCTTTTCTTCATTGTTATATACAGCTACAGTGACTAAATGTAATGTGTATAAGATAATGCAGCTAAAGTAAGGCGGCTGTATGACATTGCCAATGTTCTATCCTCCATGGCACTTATTGAAAAGGTAAGAAGATGATTGTCAATTTAACATTTGTGCACTTCAGTAGAATGATGTTCCTTTCACTGCAGCCCTGTTGGTCTTTGGAACTGAGAAGGAACACATACTAGCTGATAATCAATGTAATAATCCTTCTATCAAAGAAGCTTCTCGTAATATTTAGATGAAACAGTCGTTGGTTTGAGACAAACCCTATTAATCTTCAAAATAAATAAGAAATATATATTAGGAGATGGGTAGTTTTACATGCAACTATGCAAGTTTGTCTCCTAAAAAACTTGGTGATTTTTTGTTATGGATAAAATCCAGACTAATCAAACAGAGAGCAGGAAGCCAGCATGGAGATGGTTGGGTTATCGAGAAGGAATCGAAAATACTCTGTGTAGTCTTCCTTTATCCCCTGAACCTAAGAAAAGGACATTTGGGACTGACTTGAGTAACATTAGCTCTAAGAGGACTCAGGTGGATTATCCAGTTGGAGAAGAGGCGAATTCTATGAAACTCCAAGTGAAAACAGAAAATGTTGAAAATGAATATGGTACAGCCTGCTCAAAGCAATACCCAAAACCAAGCTCTAGGAGCTGTCGTTATGGACCCTTTGCTCCTGTGACAATTGCCAAAGTAGGAGTTGCGGAACAGAAAAGTGAGAGTGCCCGTGACTTGGAAAGTCTTGCCACCAGTTATCGCCCTCAATATTACAATCAAGGTAAATGCGAATGTGCATTTGTTTATAATTTATACAGCCTCTGCTTATTCGGTTTATACTGTTCATCCACATGACACATATACATTCATATACCCTGTTTACTTGCTAGTTGTGTTTTAAAACTATCTTCCTTTGGAATGTTAATTCTATTAAATAAAAATCTTGAGTTTTGATTGGGTTACCTAAACGGGTTTTGCAGCTGTGAGAGACCTCTTTGAGCATTATGCTGAAGCATGGAAATCCTGGTACTCCGAAGTAGCAGGACGAACTTCATTAGAGCAGGTTTCTTGAGATTGTTCATCATGTCCTCTCCACTTTGAACCAGAAGATGTATGTTGGTCAAAGAACGTAGACACGAGGTCTCGCCAGTTGGACATTTTTTCAGCTGACAGCGAGATAGTAGCTCAACTCGACATTGGACATTCACGGCAGCTAACTGTGATCAAGCACTTTGACTCGATGTTGGAAAATCCCCTTGTTTCCCTCAATTGATAGACATTATATTCAGGAGATTTTAGACGCCTGAGACTTGAGAGGACATGATCTTTTTGTAAACTGTATAGTATCAATAACCTTTATAAAATGTGATTTGGATTTTAACTTGAGAATTCTTCAACTTGATTTAGGGACTGAGGCTCTTGTAATGAATACAGTATCTTTGCATGTGAAGATGTATAGATGAAGCAGATTATTGGAAATTTCCGAGTCTGAATAGTATTTAACTATTTACACCAGACCAATGGGTGGTATCTAGTACTCATAAGTAGAGCTGGCAAAAGGTGACCTGACCCGAAGAACCGACCTGACTTATCCGAAAATCGACCTGATAGAACCCGTAAATTTGCTGAACTGAAACCGACCTGAACCGACCCGAAGGTTAACCGATAAACCGATAGAACCTGAAATGATATGACCCGAACCGACTTGTGACTCGACCCGACCCGGCCCAAAACCCGATTCACCCACAAACATGACCTGACCCAAACCGAACTGAACCGACATGTAACCCGTTTTAACCCGATTAAACTCGACCCGACTCATAGCCAAATAATCTTTTTTAAGAATCTAAATTCCTTTATAGTTTGTTTTTTTTGTTAATAAATTTGATATAAAAAATTATCGCTCATTTTATTTTTCAAAACAAAATGTAATCTTAAAATAAATAGTCAGTTGTAAATTTAGTACGCTATATTCCTAGTTAAAGTTATTAATAATTATATTGCAAGTGATATATGTAGAAAATTTTAAATTAACGCTTTGTGAGAAAAAGAGTGTTTAGTTTTGGTTCCATTGAAAACAATAAAGTGAAGAAAGAGTTATGAGTTATGACCATACAATCCGACCACGGTTATTAATTATGATCTTAAAATCCAAACCTCAAATACACCATTCTAATAGAGTCTATTCAAAATTAAATACGTAAGAGCACCGTCAAGATAATAAATAAAATCTATTTCATAGGTAATTCATTTAGTTGCTTGCCATACTTCATATGTCAAATGTTCAAAACTATGAACTACATAAACAACTGATTAATTTATACCAAAAACATTATTTTCTGTCCATAATATAGGCGAATCCGACACTGGATAGGCACTCATGTCGTCATATACTTATAACCGAGGTCGAGCAACATAAGTGTTCAATGAAATTATACAATTATTAACTTTTATAGTGCTATACTCTTATATTTTACAAATATCTTTTGTAACGAGTTCCTCTAATCCAATATTATAATTCATAAGTTCAAAAGTGATCTTTTAACATAACGACCCGACCATTGACCCGATTAATTTTCAAATTTAAGACGACAGCATAAAATACTCGACACATCAGTAACCCGAAACCAAACCGGTCTCGACCTGATCAAGCATATTGACCTGATATATCCCGACTCATTGGTCAACCGATCCGAAACTGAACCGACCTGTTGTAGTTATTGACCCGATTAACCTGACCCGTAAGCGACCTAACTCGAACCCGACTCGACCTGAATAAGCAACTTGACCCGACCAAACCCGAGCCCGACATGACCCGAACTGCCTGAACCCGACCCGTAACCGACCTGATTGACCCGATTGCCACCTCTACTCATAAGTAGACCTGACAAAACTGACCCGACCCGAATAACCCGACCCAATAAGGCTGACCCGAAACCCGAAAGCGACCCGGAATTGCATGACACGAGAATGACCCGAAACCCGAATTGACCCGACCCGACCCGACCCGACCCGACCCAGACCCGACTCGAACCTTGACTGACCCGAAAGAGACCCGACCCAAAATAACCCGACACGAAACCACCGACCCACAGACAACCCTATTTAAAATGATCCTAAATGACCCAATTTCTTGTGATTAGGGGTGATAATGAGACGAGACGACCCATATGCAGCTCAAGCTCGGCTTGGTCTGGCCCGTGCGAGTTTGCTTGACGCTGGGCTTAACTCGAGAACTAACTTGATCATTTTGACCCGAAAATGGCATAAATAAATCGGATATGAATTTGAATTGACCTGACCCAAAATGACTCACACCCGAAATGACCCAAACCCGAAGTGACCCAAACCCGAAACTGACCCAAACCCGACCCGACCCGAAAGATTGAGCAAACCCAAAATGACCCGACCCAAACCCGACCCGTTTGACCCATTTGCCAGGTCTACTCATAAGTCATAAGCGTGTTCGATGGCCTGACTGAAAAATACCATATGGTTGGAGGGTAATCATTTGCTAACAACATTTGATTTTGTAATATATTTGAGAACTGTATTGAATGCAAACAAATGTGCTGTACAGGTATAAACAGGGAGCAAAACCATTACACCAACTTATATAGTTATATGGGATAATCTTACATTCTTACGTATTAGATTGCCCCAAAATTAAATGAGGAGACAGGAGTAAACGAGTATTCGGTTTGCTATCTCACTCAAAAGATTATAACAAAAAGCGTTAAAAGTCAGAATTACAGTAAAAGCATTCGACCATCAGGTTGGAAGTTTGCAACTTTGAGAGTCGTGATTACAGTATTATTTCATCTTGGACACTAACATTAAGAGTCTTATTTGGAAGCACAATGCTCTATGTAACGACTTCATCTTCGACATTTACAGATTCCCCTGAAATAGATAAAAGAAATGTTAAAGAATGTGGAAAAACTAGGAAACCAATTGATGACTCCTGAATTTCTCACTGCAGCTACATGACCTTGATCTCTACATCATCCAGCAAAATACAATTGCTTAAACAAAAGAGAAGTTTTAGTGCCGGATGGATTCCTTCCACCCTTTACACCTTCCCCTATTATTCGACAATTAGGGGTGTTGGCGTTAAAGCGGGACATTGTGTAACGATATGTGACACTCCAACAAGAGAGACTAAAGTTTATGAACATTTCATGTAAAGCTATTATTAGGGGTGTTCAAAACCGGTTCGGTTAACCGAACCGGTTAAATTGACCGGTTAACCGGTCAACCGGTTCACCAAAAACCCAAACCGTAACCGAACCGTTTTAAAGCGGTTTTTATCGGTTCGGTGAACCGGTAAACCTGTTCGGTTACTCCGGTTAACCAAAAACCGGTGAAACTGAAACAACAATAGAAAAATTTACAAACTTTCACGGTTTATTCTATGAAATATACTCCCTTATCAATCAACAAAAATGAAAAAATGAATGTTATACGGTGAAAAGGAAGAAAGGCCATATCAAAATGGAAAGAAACACATTGTGACTTACTACCACATAAAATAGAAGGCCCTTAATTTGAAGGGAAAAAAAATAAAAAATAAGAAATGAAGAAATACTTATGTTATTTGAACTAGGAAAACAACTAACGCCATAAGGAATGACTAGAGAAACGCCATAAAGAAAGGCAGAGGAAGCGATCCGAACGATGGCGGTGGGAGTGTGAACGACAACGAACTGGAGGACGAGCAACTGCAGAAAGAACAGATAGCGTTGGTATGTGCGTAAGAGAACGCGAGGTATTAGGGTGAGGAGAGACAAACGATGGCAGAAAGGATGGATAGTGGCGGCATGATGTTGTTGTTTAACGGGGGTAATAAAGATATGGTGAGGAGAGAGTAAGGAGTAAGGCTTTGGTATGTGAGTAGGACTGTAGGAGGGACTGGTTGAGAGTTTACTGAACAAATAGGTTTTTTTATTTTTTTTTGGGCTGGCCCAACTCCAAATCTACAATGTGTTTTCTTATTTCGGTTCGGTTCGGTTAACCGAAAATCTGAAAAGGTGAACCGAAACCGAACCGGTTCGGTTAACCGAACCGTTGTAAGATATTCGGTTCGGTTTATCACACCAAAAAAATATGCAGTTATCGGTTTATTCGGTTCGGTTAATCATGAACACCCATACCTATTATTGTAAATACAAGAGGGAAAGAGCCGAGCTTGGTTCTTTAGTAAAGCTATTATTGTTTAGGTGCGGCAAGGGTCACACCTCTTTGGGCAGTCATGCATCTCGTTCTTTCTCTCTTTTACGCTCGCCTATGCCAAAATGTCAGAAGTGGGATTTGAACCCACACCCTCTCTCGAAGACCAGAACTTGAGTCTGGCGCCTTAGACCACTCGGCCATCCTGATTTATTGATGCTTCATTTGGCGTATTTTTATTAATAATCGAAAACAGTAACACATGCAACTTTATAATCTCTTCCCCTTTTCGTCGAGAAATCAAGAGAGATATTACAATTCCTAAATTATCTGCTTTTTCCTCAACACCAGCTACACTGCTAATCTCATTTCTTGACTCAAAGCCTCTCTTCATTCTAACTTCTTGCTACATCGCTACTTCAATTCAACTACTTTACCAAAACCGATGTTTGAAATAGTGGCTTTTGTGTTGCTCATTTTTCCTCTAAAATTTTATTTGCCACTAAGAGGACGACCATAATTCTTAGACTATACAACCACTTTTAATACAATTGACAGTGTAATTTATGAATTGTACTCCGTATAATAAAGATATTGAGCTATCTTTTAAATATTATGAGTTTTACCGTAAAATTTATAAGCGTATTCAAAAAATTAAACTTTCACCAAACTCAGAAAAATTACACATAAACTCAATTACATATACATTGTTTATACACTACAATCCTTCTTCTATTAAAAGAAGAACATTTCAAGCAATTTGGTGCTCCCACCTCATCAAACTCAAATATATTTCAATTTCTTTTTGCACAAGTGGTAGGGTCCACCTTAAAATGACAAATTTATTTAGAGAGTTGAACTAATAGTGTTTTTTTGTCCCTTTTTAAATTAAGCATTTGATAACAAATTCTTATTTAAGACGGGTTTTATACGTCTTAAGCATAAGACGAGCCAAATATATTCTAAATAATCCCACATGCTGCGTAGAAAATAACAAAAGTTTTGACTTTATTACCCCATCCCCATGTGGTAGTATTTAATAAGCTTAAGACGGATAGTATTCGTCTTAAGCAAGACTTACTATTCGCATATATATACATCGTATAATTTTATAAAAGATTTATTTATAATTTGCACTTTAGACTATTGATGATGATGTCATAGAACTATTGACCCAACAGGTTTACCCACTCGGTGTTAGGTTTCGACCCTAAAATATTTATAAAATATCAACAAAATTAATTAGATTTAATAATCAACAAAATCTCAAAAATATATTAAGGGTAAGAATTATAATTTATCTTTGATTAATAAAAAAAAATGAAAATTGATCTCCACATATATTATGGAAAATTAAGAAAATTACAAAGGTTGTCCCATTAATTCGTTCCAAACCCGCTAACTCAATTGTATATGGGCCAAAAACTTAACGTGAACCCAGCCCAGGTTCGACCCAAACCCACATTTTTATGTTTATTTTTATTTATTCATACACATTTTCTAAATAACATGTTTAATACAAACTCGTGCAATTTTACACGGGGCTAAAACTAGTGTTATTATAAAATTGGAGGTTATTTGTGGGAGTATGAGGCTCAGGCTACTAGCAAAGTTGATTATGTTCACTCATTTGCCAGAAACAGTTTTAAATAAATATTAACTTGATAATTAATTATTTAAGTCATAATAAAACGAAAAAAAGTAGTTCAATATGAATATTTGAATAATTCTTTTATGTCTAAAGGAATTAAATGTTACGATTATTTGTTTTTAAAAATGTTACTCCCTCCATTCAATTTCAAACATAACATTTCTTTTTTTTGACACTATTCATGACTAAAGAGAATTTTTACGATTCCTTGCAATATGTAAGATAAAATATGGTCATGTGGGATCTTGATTGATTCGTCTATATAAGTACAATATGAATATCAATTTTTTATATTTTTGTATAATGTAAAACTCGAGATATTAACGTTACAATTTGTGCATTGACAAACGTGTAAAAGAGAAATGTTGTGTTTGGAATTGAATAGATAGAGTGTTGTTTATTTAAGTCTCTCCCTTAAATAATCTCTACAATATCGTGTACGAAAGTCTTATATAAGAAGTTCGTAAAACGGGTTTCTATAAGTGAATTGACCTTTTTTTTTTAAAAAAAGAAGAAGATTGTTAATTGTTTGTATTTATAGATCCATTCACACATTTTTTTTCACTACATGGCGACCTTATAAAAAAACCTACTAAAGTCAAGTTAATTATTCTTGACCAAACTTGACCCTTACGAACAAACATCGACCAAATCTTTAAACATGGTCTTATTACTTATATTTTTTTCGTACTGTTCAATTTTTTATCGTTGATCGAAGTTGACGAGTATTTTGTGTCAAATTTTCGGGGAACGGTACGTGGGGGAAATTGAAGACTCATGCACTACGTGATAGGTATAGATACATGCTCCTTTAAGCTCTTTATACGGGTCCTTTGATCCTACAGAGTTGGGATTTGAAATCGGGGGAGGGGCCGAGCTTTACAGTTAGGGAGCGAAAATTTCAATCGGAGTGTACGAGTAATGCCATAAGCTTAGCTCAAATAAAATGACCCATTGTGATACGACCAGACCAGACGTGAGCTTTGCTGGACTTTTATTTTCGTAATTGATCAAAACTAAGATAATCCGAGCCGTAACCATCCGACGAAAAAAGACCCAAAGTGATCCTACATCAATAAATGATTAATTGTCTCACAATCCCTTGTAAATAAGAAATTATGCAACACACTCTTTTAGCCGAATGTAGGGATAAAATCTCTCTTAAACATTAACACGGCAATGACCTGATCCTAAGTGACACATGGCCGAAATGACTCGATTCAAACATTCCATACCCGATATGACCCAATAACAAGCCTGAAAATTGGAATGACCAGACCCGACCCAAATATATGGTAGACAGTCAAGACACAAACTTACTCAACTCGGATCAGGCTCAGTTGAGACGTTAGCCAGCTGCAGCTGCAACATGAATTAAAAGAATGCAGGAAAAATCAGACACAGATATTACTGCAGCATGTTGAGATATTTAGACCCATAGCTTCTTCTCTCTCCTTGTAACAACTTTGTAACAACCTGTAACAAACTTCTCTTCAGTTTGTTACAGAGCTAGCTTTTCCTACAAGACAACCTCCTTGTATATAAACATGTAAAATCAGATTGTAAGTTAAGAAATTCATAATCAATAAAATTCACTTTTATTTAGTTGTTTTGTCTTTCTACTCTCTAGAATTCTCTAGTATTTTCTAAGCTTTGCTTTCACCATTAATGGAGTAATGTCAAGCTTTATGATTTCATCATGGTATCATCGTCAAAAAGATCCTGTTATCAAATGTTCCTGCGATAATTCATCAATTCGTTCGCAGAATTCGATTCTTTTTTAGCAAAATCAATCGATTTCTCTTGCTGAAATCTTCCGCTGCGTGTTCAATTCAATCAAATTCGTTGAACATTAATCAAATTCATCAATTTCTTTTCCTGTTTCTTCAATCAAAATGCCAGAAACTACAGAGAATTCTTACATTTCAGTGTATAAGGATCCATTACATCTGACTACAGCTGATCAAGCATTGTTACAGATTATTCCTCAAGTTTTTGATGGAAAATCCTTCTTACACTGGTCTAGGAGTCTTCGCATGGCACTTGTTACTAAAAATAAGCTTGGTTTCATCAATGGTGGTTACTCTAAACCAGCTGAGTCTCATCCTAACTATCAGGACTGGATCAGGACTGATTACACAATTATGCGATGGATACTTCATTCTCTTGATCCTCGCATCTCTGAAAGTTTGTCTTATGTCAGTTCAAGTCAGCAATTATGGGATGAGTTGCAAGAACGCTATAATCAATCTAATGCTCCATTCTTGTATCAGCTTCGCAAAGATAGTTCACAAATTTCTCAAGGAGATTCATCTGTTGCAGATTATTATGCTCGATTGAGATCAGTTTGGGAAGATATGCGTTCATTGGATCCATTGCCTGAATGTTCCTGTGGAATTCTTGCAAAATGCGCTTGTAATATTCTCAAGAAGATTGTTGATAGAGAGAATACTCATCATGTTTTGGATTTTCTGATGGGACTGAACAAGAAGTATGAACATACTCGTTCACAAATCCTAGCTATGGATCCATTGCCTAAGGTGAATCAGGTGTTTGCTAAAGTTCATCAAATTGAGGTGCAAAAAGGCATTTCTGAGGCTGACAGCTATAATGATACACATACTGCGTTTGCTGCAACACAGCTAAATCAGAAGCCTGCATTGAGTTTTTCTAATGCTCCTAATGTATGGAGGCGTGATGTTAAAAAGGCAAAGGTTGATAGGACCAAATTCTATTGTGAACATCTAGGTAGCACGGACACTTCTCCTAACCAGCCGTCCCGTGTCGGACACCGTGTCGGACACACGGACACACGGACACCTATAAACAAAGGAATGCGAGATTGAAAGACTAGAAGAGGTTTGATTAGAAGATAAGTTTGGGTGAGAAAATTGATTAGAAGATGAGTTTGGGTGGAAATGAGAATAAATTATAGTTAAAGTCAAGTTTTACACTCAATTATTTACATTTAATATCAAATACTAATACAAAAATAAAATTGTATGTTATTTATAACTATAAAATATATATTTTATTAAATTTAGATGCCGTGTCCCGTGTCCTAAATTTCACGAGATGCCGTATCACGTGTCCGTGTCGTGTCCGTGTCCGTGTCCGTGTCCGTTTTGGTGCTACCTAGGTGAACATTGTGCAAAGAGTGGTCATACTATTGACTATTGTTGGACTTATAAACAATTTCTGAAAACTCAACAAGAATCTCAGAAGAATAAGCAGACTTCAGGACATGTTGCAGGCATATCTCAGAAGCTTGCTGCTCATGTTGAAATCCAGGATTTTGACTCAGATTCACCTCTTGAGTATCCATCATCTTCTACAGCATCTCATGCTCCTAATAATTCTGATCCTCTCTTTATTCAGGCTGTTGCTAAGGAGGTGTTTCGCCTTCAAGCCTCTTCTGATATTGCAGGGCCTTCTTTTGGAGGTATCATTCTTGCTTCTACTGCATATACTTGTTGCATTTCTTCTGCACCTAATAATTGGATTCTTGATTCGGGTGCATCAGATCATATGACCTCAGATTTTAATTCTTTTAGCATACACAGGAAATTGCTTAAGCCTTTAGCAATTACTTTGCCTGATGGACAGGTTAAATCTGTCAATTTAATAGGTGAAGTGCCTTTAAATGACATGATCACATTGCATAATGTCTTATATTTGCCTGACTTTAAACATAACCTGTTATCCCTTGGCAAACTTTTGTCTGATCAAAGACTCGTTGCTAATTTTACCTCTACTGGATGTCATATTCAGGATCCTTCCACTAAGCAGGTCTTATGCTCAGGGTGGAAAAGAGATGGCATTTATCACTTTAGGTCTAATACTGAGTCATATAATTCTACTGATCAGTGTAATTCTAGCTTCTCATTGTCTGCTACTTCTGCTAGTCCAGATATAGCATTGTTACATGCCAGATTGGGCCATACATCTGTCACTACGCTTAAGCATGTAATACCTTTTTCTGTGTTGAATAAAAGAGACAATTCATTACATTGTGATACTTGTTTGCTAGCAAAACACCACAAAATTCCCTTCCCTGTCAGTCAAACTATGTCCACAAGGGTATTTGAATTGATTCATGTGGATTTATGGGGTCCATATAGAGTCAAAACTACTACAGGTGCCTCCTATTTTCTGACTATAGTTGATGATTTTAGTAGAGTCACCTGGACAATGTTGTTAAAATCCAAGGTCAATGTAGCACAAACAGTAAAAAATTTCTTGGCCTATGTATTTACTCAGTTTCAAGCAAGTGTGATGGTTGTGAGGAGTGATAATGGGACTGAGGTAGTACAGGAGGAATGTGGTCAATTGTTCCAAGACAAAGACATAGTTCATCAAAGAACCATCCCAGGTAATCCACAACAGAATGGGGTTGTGGAGAGGAAGCATAGACATCTTCTTGAGACAGCAAGAGCTCTCAGGTTTCAGGCCCACCTTCCTAAGCACTTCTGGGGGGATATGGTGTTGGCTGCCAGTCATTTGATCAATCTAATGCCTACTGCTGTTTTGGGCTGGAGTACACCTTATGAGGTTTTATACAAAAAACCACCTGATTAAAGCCATTTGAGAGTCATAGGGTGTTTGTGTTATGCAGCTACACATGTTGGTGACAAATTTGAACCAAGGGCACTCAGATGTATCTTTCTTGGATATCCTACTGCACAGAAAGGTTATAGGCTGTTGAATTTGGACACTAATAAAGTGTTTTTAAGCCGAGATGTCATATTTCAAGAGAAAACTTTTCCTTTTGACCCAAAGTTTTCTTTTAAGCCTGGTTTACAATCAAATAAAGCACCTAATTTTCCAATTTTTACAAAAACAAATGACATAGTACTTCAAAGTGCATTACATGATAATTCTGACTTGACTGTCATGCAAGCAGATCATACAGCTCATAATATTCCATCCCATACTAATTCTCTTGATACTCATACTGGTGATATCTCCCCTCTTCATCATAGTAGTGACACAGATCTTGATAATTCTGTTTCTACCACCTTGGTTGCTTCTAATCCTTCCAATAATGTTGCTGAACATACTACTGCTCCTGTTAGAATCTCTCAGAGAACAAGGTTCTTATCCTCCAAACTGGATGGCTTTGATTGCAAAGGACTTCCTGTTTCTCTTCAGAATTCAGCAAATTTTGCTGTAACTCCTGCCAATTCTGATCTTCCAGGATATTCAGAGGACTATCTAGGCTCTTGTAATAGTGTCTTACAGGTTTATGAACCTGCTTGTTACAAACAAGCTAAGGACAACCCTCACTGGATAGAGGCTATGGAGACAGAACTTCAAGCTTTAGAGGATAATCATACTTGGGTTTTAACCAAGCTACCCAAAGGCAAAAAGGCATAGGCGCCAAATGGGTTTACAAAATAAAGTTCAATCCCAATGGAACTGTGGAGAGATACAAGGCCAGATTGGTGGCCAAAGGTTATAGTCAAATAGAGGGCAAAGACTACAAGCATACTTTCAGCCCTGTTGCAAAGTTCACCACAGTTAGGTTGCTCATTGCCTTGGCAGCTGCTAAGGACTGGCCTTTACACCAACTTGATATCAACAATGCCTTTCTTCATGGTTTCTTAGATGAAGAGGTCTACATGAAGAAACCAGAAGGTTATTCTGGTAGCCAGCCTGATGATGTTTGCCTCCTAAAACGTTCATTGTATGGTCTTAAGCAGGCTTCTCGCCAATGGAATATAGAGCTGTCAAAATTCTTGCTGCAACATGGGTTTATTAAAGCAAAGTCTGATTATTCTCTCTTTACAAGAACTACTGCTGACGGTTCTTTTACTGCTATAGTGGTATATGTTGATGATCTGTTGATCACAGGTAACAATGAGCCTCACATTCAGGCTGTCAAACATTCATTGGATCAAGCTTTCACTATTAAAGACCTAGGACCACTAAGGTACTTCCTTGGTATCGAGGTTGCTAGATCAGCTATGGGGATTTTACTGAATCAAAGGAAATACATATCTGATATTGTAAAGGATGCTCAACTGACAGATAGCAAGCCAACTTCTTCACCACTTCCTACTGGTCTCAGGCTATCCATTGATACAGGGGATGTTTTTCCTCACCCGGAGGTCTATAGGCGTTTGGTAGGCAGATTACTCTACCTGAACTTGACCAGGCCTGACATTTCATATGGGGTACAACAGCTTAGCCAGTTTCTTAGTGAGCCACGCACACCTCACTTTCAGGCTGCTCTACACTTAATCAGATACCTTAAAGGTAGTATTGATTTGGGCCTCTTCTATCCTGCTACAAACAATTTGCAGCTGCATAGTTACTGTGATGCAGACTGGGGTACTTGTGCCTATTCAGGAAGATCTGTTACTGGGTACTGCGTTTATCTAGGCAAGTCTTTGATATCTTGGAAAACCAAGAAACAGACTACTGTTAGTAGATCCTCTGCAGAGTCTGAGTACCGTAGTATGAGTCACACCTCAAGTGAAATTTCTTGGCTCAATGAGTTACTAAAAGAGTAACAAGTTCTTGTGCCTCATCCCATTACCTTGTTCTGTGACAATCGCGCTGCACAACACATTGCAGCCAACCCAGTGTTCCATGAGCGTACTAAACACCTGAAGCTTGATTGCCATTTTGTGAGGGAGAAGATTGCTGAAGGCCTTATACAGACTGCTCATGTTGCAAGTTCTGACCAGTTGGCTGATGTTTTCACCAAAGCCCTCTCTCAAGTACAGCATCATCGGTTTATTGTCAAGTTGGGACTTGTGTCTTCTTCCCTGCATCCAACTTGAGGAGGGGGTGTTGAGATATTTAGACCCATAGCTTCTTCTCTCTCCTTGTAACAACTTTGTAACAACCTGTAACAAACTTCTCTTCAGTTTGTTACAGAGCTAGCTTTTCCTACAAGACAACCTCCTTGTATATAAACATGTAAAATCAGATTGTAAGTTAAGAAATTCATAATCAATAAAATTCACTTTTATTTAGTTGTTTTGTCTTTCTACTCTCTAGAATTCTCTAGTATTTTCTAAGCTTTGCTTTCACCATTAATGGAGTAATGTCAAGCTTTATGATTTCATCACAGCATGAGCAACAACTCTTTATAAACTTCTGTTTCACACCGCAGTATCGTTTCGGTTTAGTAACAAGTATCTAAAAGTTAACATGTGGATCTAAGTAGTATATATTATTATACTTATTATATGGTGTGTATGAATGAATAATAGATGCCTGATTATTTCCAACTACGATTATATCCCACTGTGCGAACGGCTTGGTCGAGAAGCTATGACATCTTGCAATGCTTGGAAAATCACATTTTACAGGTAGTGCTGTCATTACACCCTTCACCCTGTACATGAAACAAGTTGCCAAATGTCATTCTATATTTAGCCTGTTCAGATTGTTCAAAGTAACTGAATAATAAAATCATGCATACAGAAATGTAGAAAATGAACAGATTTATCCGGCAGAATTTCAGACCTTTTTACGTCTTGATTTAAGGATCTCGTCCATTGGTGGCCGGCCTGAAACAACAAAATAATAATAAAGTCACCATTACAACGTAATGTTGTTTCTGTAAATTATGCAACATCTTGCCATATTATTTTGCCGCATGGATGGTAATATATGTATCATCCAGAACTGTAGTAACTTTAGCTCTTGCTCAACAATTCTATTGAGACTTCATTAAAACCAAGTGAGATTCATAGATTGATTTTCCTAACCCTTGTTTGGATGCAGCGATGAAGGAAAGAAGGCAACCAATTTTCCACCCTAGAAGATTAATTAAGAATCTTCCAACATGCGAAAGGTTTTTGAAGGAAAATGACATTCCCCCTCTCCTCTCCTTCTGTCTAATTACTATATCCACACATACAAAGGGGAAGGTGTCATCGATGGCGTGTCACGACTTGATTTATTAAGTAGTACCTGTAATCTGAAGACGATATTTTGCCCATACTCCATAAACTGCCTCAGCTATACTTGCAACCTGAGTACAAATAGTTCCAAGTCATAACCAACAGATCATTTCAACGAGAATATGGAACAAGACTGCTGAGAAAAATGACTTACAGGCTCGTATTTTGTAATAGCATAGACCCATCCAAGTCCAACGGCTTCATACAGTTTCCTAAAAGCCTACAACCAATTTGTCAGTACTAAAAGACTTTTCTTAATACTTAACTAGCTACAAGGCTACAAATCTTAAATAGCCAACTTTAATGTCTTTAACCAGATTCCAATCCTTAAGGAATCTACTGATAATAAACACAGATAAATTTTACGAAAGTGATACAAAAATACACAGGCAGAATGACTACATCCATAACAGTAAAGTTCCTTAAAATAATATTAATACCTCGACATCTTTTACGACAGTTCCATCAGAGAGAATTGCATGAATTCTTCCCATTGCCTACAAATATAAAAACAATACTTATTAAACAGAAGTTAGACATAAGACAGCAAAATAAAAAACAAGATCAGATTTTTCCTGTTATAGTTTCAAGGGCAGAATACACGCTCTCCTACGGGAAAAGAACATGCAAAGGCGTTGAAAAGAACGCAATCGACTGTTGCTGTAGAATGGTTTTATCGAGTTACATTAAACTGACGCATTGCAATTTAAAACAGATGAAGGGTGATCAGATTACTTAGAGAACATGGTAATAGACATATACAAATATAAAAGTTGTAAAAGTGTTCAATATACTGCGAGAGAAGAAGATTACTGTGGTGTAGTCAAGGCCTTGATTATCGTTAGGTGAATAATCCTGTGAGCTTATATCAACGAACTGGATAGCTCCATCATACTTGTCATTCCTCTCTTTTAACATATTCACCTGACCATCCAATCCATCAATTGATCATGATTAAAGAGATGTTAAAATGACATTATAGTTCCATTGATCAATTAATTTTGTCATCTATATTTTGGGAGATCACCCAAAGGTGGGTCATTAAATATAGTTGATGATATGAAAAGGGTTAATTATTCATAAATTGGGTCTAATAGTGTGTATATCCAAAGATAGCATTCTTATTTGACTCATGTGTGTTATAATTAATTGTTAAAGTATATATTAACATCAATGACGGTCACTTGTGTTTAAGTGTTGCCCAAAGGTTATTTAAATACATGTATGAAAGTTTATATTATATTGTTTGAATCTATATGATAGTTTTTCAAAGCATTAATGGGTAATCATGTATAAATGTTTGCAGCTTCTCCAAATTTGTTTGCATTTCACGAAAATCAGTAACAAAAAAAAAAAAAAAAACCTAAATGCATACTGAAGTCCATCACACTCTTTGCCGGCACAATTCAAAGGGAGAATAATATGTCACGTGAACAGCCAAGGCAATCTGTAAGGCAAATGAGATTAGCCAACGTTCCACAGGAACAATTAAGGCGATCTATAAGAGAAAGAAAATCAGCCTTCAGTGATGACTACGAGACATATAACATTGAAGTTGAATGTGACTTGAGCATTAATGAGGATCCAGTCTCATTCCATAAGGCCATGAAAAGCGATAATTCTGAAAAGTGGTTAATTGCCATGAAAGAGGAGATGAAATCTATGGATGACAACAAAGTATGAGACTTAGTAGTGTTGCCTGAGGGTTCTAAGGCCGTTGGGTCAAAATGGGTCTATAAGACCAAAAGGGACTCTAAAGGTAACATTGAAAGGTATATTGCTCGACTTGTTGCCAATGGTTTCACTCACAAAGATGGTGTTGACTACAAAGAAACTTTCTCTTCAGTATCGAAGAAAGATTCTTTAAGAATTGTTTTGGGTTTGGTAGCTCATTATGTTAGGAATATAGTGTTGATGATGATAAGTCCCCTTGTGGTATTTTAATTGTGTGTGTTTGTTCTTAGAGATTTCTCAATGTAGCATGAAGAATCCGTCTTAAGATTCAAAAATGAAGCATGAAGAATTCAAACCAGAGCTCAAGAAAATCAAGAACATCAAAGATTATGATCAAGAAGAAGCCCTTAGCTAGATAGTTCGATATGTTGTATCAAAGGTAATTTAACTTGCTTGCTCTTGTTAAAGTGTCTGCAAAACCACAGTGTGAGCCACTGTGGTTTCTGTTTCAGCAATATGGGAGAAAAACTTTCATTAAATCAAAAAACTCAAAGCTAGAAATATCTGTGCAAAACTTTCTGGTTTACGTGATTTATTGAAAACAAAGAAAAAGAGAAATTGAGAGGAAGGAGACATACTTTGGAATTTACTTGGACAACTTTTTCTAAAGTCAAAAAGGAATTTTAACTTCTTTCCCAAAATAGATAAAAGTAGAAAGGTATCTTTTGGTATCCTACTTTACTTCTTTATCAATTTTGGTAAAACCTTTTCACCCAGCAGACACAAACCAAAGCACATGTGCAAACTGTTTTTGTGTCACAAAGCTTGTCTTTTGAGAAAAGATATTTTATTCTTTTCTTCACCTAACCATTTCATCATCTATAAATAAAGACACCCTCCTCTCACAACTCTTAAGACTTTTCTGAGCATTCAAAGAAAATCATTTGCAAACCATTTCAAACTTTCAAAGCTCTTGTTATTCAAAATGTTTTGCAAAATCAGTTTCTTGTTTTAAAAGTCTTCACTCGTTACTCCCTTGAAACAGTTCGCTGCACTGTGACACTTGTAAGCTTGTTCGATTATCTTGTGTTTAAGTCAAACTGTTGATCTCCCAATTCTTTAAGAGAACATTTGAGATCGTTGACTCTGTAAACCAGAAGATAAGAACAAAAGACTCTTGAGGCAGAGAAGCCTTAAGTTTGAGTGCAATCTTAGTTGATTGGAGTAGTTGTTTTATTGTAAGGGGTTTAGTCATTAGAGTTAATTTCTAAACATCAATAAAATAACGCTGGACGTAGGCTTCGGAGTAGAAGCTGAACCAGTTTTAAAAACATCTTGTGTTTTCAATTTCCGCTGCTTATCTCTTGTTATTTCTTTTCGCAAAACAGAATGACCACAGTCATGCTCACTGTGACATAATCTCGCTGTCTTTCTTTGTGAACTTAACAAACTATTAAGTCTCTCAAGAAATTGACTCCTTGTCTCTATTCTGTCCTTAAGTTACACTGAAATATTTTAAAAGGACACCTAATTCACCCCCTCCCCCTCTTAGGTGCTTGGATCCATACTCTTCAATTGGTATCAGAGCCTCGTGCTCTTGATATAGGCTAATCCCCTAAGAGTGATCCTTTGACAATGGATTCCAATAAACAAACAAAGTACCCGGTCTTTACCGGTGAGAACTTTGCTTGGTGGAAAAACAGAATGGAGCAATACGTCAAAAGCACTGACTTTGAGTGTTGGATTATCATAAAAAATGGACCTCTTGAAATCAATCATCTTGACGCAACTACTGCCCAAACAACTCCCAAAAATGAGGAAGACTATAACGAGAGGGACTATAGAAAGGCTGAAAAAAACTCTAAAGCAATGTCCATACTCCAATATGGCATTGGTCCACAAGAAATAAGCCGCATCTCTGGTTGTACCTCAGCAAAACAAATTTGGGACACCCTAGGCCTCGCCTATGAAGGGACGTCTCAAGTAAAGAAACATCGTATTGATCTTCTCATGCAACAATATGAGATGTTTAACATGATGAGAGATGAGTCTATCAATAGTCTTTCCTCACGCTTCTCAAATATTGTCAATGACCTCAAAAGCCTAGGTAGGAACTTTGAGTCCGAGGACCTAGTGCGAAAAATCCTTCGAAGCTTGTCTGAAAAATGGCAACCTAAGGTCACGGCAATAGAGGAAGCCAAGGATTTGTCCCTCTTAACTCTTAATGAACTAATGGGATCACTTATGGCTCATGAGTTCACTCTCATGAAGCGTTCAAGTGAAAGCTCAAAAGGAAAGGGGCTCGCTCTAAAATCTACCTCAAGTGATGAGGAAGAGGATGGAGATGAGTTTGCAATGTTTACCAAAAACATAGTTGGGATGATTAATGGTCAAAACACGAGGAAGTTCAACAATCCTAGCAAGAGACGTTTTCCTAAACGAAAATCAAACTCCACTCTTGGTTGCTTCAAATGTGGTGACAAAGGTCATCAAATCAAAGAATGCCCAAAGTGGAATGATATCAAATCCAGGGAAAAACGAGATTTTGCTAAAAAGGAGTACAAAAACAAAGTCATGTCAGCAGTATGGGGTATGTCTGATTCCGATGAGGATGAAATCCTTGAGGAAGAATTGGATGCTAAGTTGTGCTTATCCACTCGGTTTGATGATGAGTCCCCTAGATCATCCAAACGCGAGTCTCTCAAGTGTCTTATGGCACATCCAGATGCATCCGACTCTGATTCGGACGATGAGGTAAATCATCTCAAGACCAAGGTTCGATCTTTCTCCAAAGATAAAATCTGCTCTCTCTTAGACAAATTCTTTGATAAGTGTCGGTCTCAGAGAAACAAACTTGAAACCATGCAACTTGAAATAGAGGACATAGCGGAAGAAAATGTCAATCTTAGAGAGTGTCTAAAAGAATCTGAACAGAACACCTCTTCACCTTGTCTTGAGAAAGAAATGAAAAGGCTAAAGAAACACAATCAAATGCTAATGGATGAAATCAAAATGCTAAAAGCAACAGAGGCTCCCACTGTGACATATGAGTTAGGAAAAGAAATCGAGTCCCTCACCAAGCATGTTGCTGTCTTAAAAAGTGAACGCGACTCTCTTCTAATTAACTTAACTTCCTGTCAAAATCAATTGAAGGATGTTGAGGGAATTGCGGAACTATTAAACGATGAGTCCACACATGCTAAGAGTGCGTTACATATGGCGCAAAAATCTAACAGTGACCTTCTTGCCAAAGTCGAGATTTTAAACAAGGAACTCGCCTCTGCCAAAGGTTTCTACCAAAAATGGGAAGGGAGTCAGACTGTACTTAACTTTCTTACAAGTCAATCAAATGACCATGAGAAAAGGGCTGGACTTGGTTTCAAACGCAACAGTAGCACTCACTGTTGCATTCGAAACCAAGACCCAAGCCAAACTGATTTTCGAAAACGAAAGTACGTCGGGCTTCCTGAATACATCATTTGCAACTACTGTGGCAAGACTGGTCATGTGTTTAACAATTGCACCAAAAGAGTCAAGGATTTAAAAAGAAACACAAGTGTCGTTAAACAAGTATGGATTAGAAGAGACTTGTTGAAGGAAATGTCTCACAAAAAGGGACCCAAACTTGTTTGGGTTCCTAAACTAAAAGCTTGATCTCTTATAGGCATTAGTGAGGGGCAGCAGCAATTGGTACCTGGACAGTGGATGCTCTCGTCACATGACGGGAAATAGAACCCAATTCCTCTCACTAGAAGCCTACGATGGTGGCACTGTGACGTTTGGTGACAACAAAAGAGGTGAAATTGTTGGTATTGGAAAAGTTGGTAAGTCAAACTCACAATGTGTCGACAAAGTGTTGCTTGTCAAAGGTTTGAAGCACAATCTCCTTAGTATCTCTCAATTATGCGATCGTGGAAACATAGTGGAATTTCATGCGAATGTTTGTAAAATACTTGATGCCAAAACCAAAGAACTCATTCTTGAAGGTAGACGCGTTAGGGATGTTTACATGACCAACCTTGGATCCTTAGCCGGAAAAACTTTGACTTGCATGAGCGTTCTTAAAAATGATCCAAAGCTATGGCATAAAAGGTTGGGACATGTGAACTCTAAAACACTTAACACCCTTAAGAAACTCGATTTAGTTGACGGTATTCCAAACATTAAATTCAACTTCAAGGAACTTTGTGATGATTGTGCCAAAGGAAAACAAGTAAGATGCTCCTTTAAATCCAAAAATTTTGTTAGCACTTCTCGACCTCTAGAACTTCTTCATATTGATCTTTGTGGTCCTATGCGTACTCGTAGTAGAGGTGGAAGTCGCTTTGTGTGTGTCATTGTTGATGATTTCTCTCGCTTTGTGTGGTTACTATTCTTGAGCTCTAAAGATGAAGCATTTGATGAATTTCAAATTTGGCTGAAAAAGGTCCAAAACAAATTTGATCTAAAACTTGTGTCACTAAGATCGGATCATGGAACCGAATTTGAAAATTCATCATTTGCGTTCTATTGCGATGAACATGGTGTTAGTCATAACTTTTCGGCACGTCGAACACCTCAACAAAATGGGGTTGTTGAACGTATGAACCGTACACTTGAAAATATGGCTAGGACTATGCTTCTAAGCTGCAAGTTGCCAAAAAGCTTTTGGGCCGAAGCGGTTAACACATCTTGCTACATCTATAACCGTGTTATGATTCGAAAAATGCTAAACAAAACGCCATATGAACTACTACGTGGTCGTAAGCCAAACATCTCACACCTTAGATGCTTTGGAAGTAAATGTTTTGTTCACAACAATGGAAAAGATAATTTGGGAAAATTCGACGCTCGAAGTGATGAGGCCGTGTTTGTTGGATATTCGAATCATAGCAAAGCCTATAAAGTTTACAACAAAAGAACCATGAAAATGGAAGAAAGTGTCCATGGGATATTTGACGAATCTAGTGTTTTTGGTGTATCTGAACAGGAAGAAGATGATGAGGATGATGATGACTTCGAGATTGGTCTATCAAGAAAGGAGATGGATGAAGTCAATGAAGAAGGTGTGCCACAGTCAGAGCCACTGTTGCAAGATGACCCCGGTCAAGGTTCAGGGGGAACAAATCAGACTCATTCCCAAAACAGCATTACACTCAGGGGGAATGAGGATCTGATGGAACAAACTGCCCAACCAGAAATATGCCCTCACTCTACTGTCACTTGCACACCAGATACAACAGTGACAACCACTGTGACAACCGAACCAAATGACAATTCATCCACCTTCAAACCCACAAAATGGAAACACCAAAGCTCACATCCTCTGACCAACATAATCAGTGACCTTCAGTCAGGAATAAAGACCAGATCATCACTTCATAACTTCTGTGCTCACAATGCCTTTCTCTCTCAACTTGAACCTGAAAATGTCACAGTGGCACTCACTGATGCATGCTGGACAACTGCCATGCAAGAAGAACTGAATCAATTTGAAAGAAATCAGGTATGGCATCTTGTTCCCAGACCCTCCAACCGGACTGTCATAGGTACGAAATGGGTCTTTCGCAACAAGCTAGATGACTCCGGAGAGATCATAAGAAACAAGGCTAGACTAGTGGTGCAAGGGTACAATCAACAAGAAGGAATCGATTATGATGAAACCTTCGCACCAGTAGCTAGACTTGAGGCAATTCGAATGCTTGTAGCGTATGCAGCTCATCTAGGCATTAAACTTTTTCAGATGGATGTCAAAACTGCTTTTCTAAATGGCTATCTTGATGAAGATGTTTATGTTGAGCAACCCCCCGGCTTTGTGAACAATGATTTTTCGAAACATGTTTTCAAACTGGATAAAGCACTTTATGGTCTAAAACAGGCTCCTAGAGCCTGGTATGAAAGACTGTCAAAATTTCTCTTAGAAAATGGCTTTATCCGTGGCACAATTGACAAAACGTTGTTCATAAAGTCACAGTGCAGTGAACTGTTGCTTGTACAAGTATATGTTGATGATATCATCTTTGGTGCAACAAACGAAACCCTCTACAAATACTTTTCGGATCTAATGCAATCTGAATTTGAAATGAGCATGATGGGGGAGCTAGGATTCTTCCTTGGTCTCCAAATCAAACAAAGTAAAAGTGGCATTATGATCCACCAACAAAAGTACATAAAAGAAATGCTTCATAAGTTTGGGATGACTAATGCTAAACCTCTTGCTACACCAATGGTCTCTACTATCAAGCTTGACAAAGACGAAAATGGTAAGAATGTCAGCGAATCGGTGTATCGAGGTATGATTGGTTCACTACTATATCTTACCGCTAGTCGTCCCGACATATTATTTAGTGTGTGCTTATGTGCTCGGTTCCAATCATGTCCTAAAGAATCTCACTTTAAAGCTATAAAAAGGATTCTTAGGTACTTGAATGGAACCCAACATTTATTCCTTTGGTATCCTACTCACTTTGAGCTAGGTCTTGTAGGATTTTCAGATGCGGATTTCGCCGGAAGCATTGTGGATAGAAAGAGCACATCCGGAATAGCTACGTTCTTAGGACCATGCATAATCTCATGGGCCTCCAAGAAACAAAACACCATTGCTCTATCCACGGCCGAAAGTGAATACGTAAGTGCGGCACTTTGTTGTGCTCAACTTCTTTGGGTTCGTCAACAATTGCGAGACTATGGTATTGTTTTCACTTCAACTCCTATTTTTTGTGACAATACTAGTGCCATAAATATCTCAAAGAACCCTATACAACACTCTCGAACTAAGCATATAGAAATAAGACATCATTTTCTACGTGATCATGTTGAGAAAGGACACATTAGTCTCAACTTTTGTAGAACGGAGGACCAAATTGCCGATATTTTTACAAAACCGTTGGAAAGAGAACAATTCGAAAAACTTAGGTTGGAAATTGGTTTGCTAAATCACATATAAATTTGATGAGATTATTTTCCTCAAGGACTGATTAGAGTAGACTGCATATTTAAATTGACAAATCTATTCATCTTGGTCTAATTCATGCAAAGTAGTAAAGAGAACAAAATAAAGCAGCATATTTTTGTTCCAAAATGGAACATTGAGCCGTCACTTTCAAAGGTCTTGTCAAATCAATTCAACTCCATATTCCCTCACACTCAACCGTTTCTCACTTCCTAGCCCACTACCTACACCTATTCCCTCATAATTACCCCTTAACCTACACACATTTCCTACATAAATCACCATAACCGTCCATTTATTTAACTCCCTCACATCCTAAATCTCCCTCACATATCTCCCTTTCTTCCTAAAAATGCCTCCAAAGAAATCACTCTCCACCATTAACAAAGAACTCAAGAACCTTCAAAGTTCCTACAAACCGAAAGCCCGTCCTCCAACAAAGCCAACGACTTCACCTCCAAAACCCGTTGCTCCAAAGAAACCGAAAGTCATGGCCCCTCCAAAAACCACATCAAAACCAACTGTGACTCGAAAAAAAATGGTGGCACAGAAAACAAAAAATCCAGAGGAAAATCTTGAGGATGACATTGAAAGAGAAGAAGTTTCTTGTGAAGAAGAAGAGCTTCCAGAAAAAGAGGGTCCCGGGTCAAAAGAAACGGAAACCGAGTTCGTTGAGGAAACCGCTGGCTCACCGGAAAACATTACCGGCTCCGACGGGACGGAACTCGGTTCGAATGACAATAATGATGATGCAGGAGTGAGTGAACCCGAATTCTATCCGGGTACCAATGAGGATATGGAAACTGAGAAAAGTGCATCTCCAATAGGTCCTCTCCCCTTCACACGAAAGCGGCTCCGAACACTACCTGAAGATAAGGCTGATGAACCCTTGGAGGAAGAACCAATCCTAACATTGTTGCCTAAAAAGAAAACGAGAGCAACTCGGACCAAGTCACAGAAAAGGAAACATGTCATGTCCGATACACTCAAGGAGGAAATCGCTGCTGAAAGAGTCGAGACAAAAGAGCCTGTTAATACCTGCACCGAAATCATTCCCGTCTTCAGTGACCAATACAAAGCCGAGGCCTTCAATCAACTGTCTAAAATGGATTTGCCTCCGGAGACATTTGAATTTTGTGTCGAAGTGCTCAAGTGTAACCTTCACAGTGGCCGCAAATACTTCCCAACTTGGTATGATTCCAACCCGGCCTTTAAATTTTTCAAACTAGCCATTCAAGCCCAAAAATGGGTTGAGTTACTCCAGATAGACTGTCCTGTGTATATCTCGGAAGTGGCTCAATTCTATGCCACAGTCACGGTCGATGTGGCATCTGGAACCCTTTCTGCTCTTATTAACAACAAACCATTTGTTCTAACCGCTACTGCTCTTGCCCATCACTTGTCAATCCCATACAATGGTCTCAATCTTTACCTAAAAAATAGCTGGTCAGAAATTGAAGGCCTTACACCACAACAAATAATGGCCACTCTTAAGCCCGATAACCATGGCTCATCTGTCATCAAAGCCATAGAACTTCAACCTCCTCACCGTATCCTCTTCAACCTCATGTTTCGTGTTCTTCTCCCTGACAATGACAATCGCGGGAGGTGCTCAATTATGGATATGGTCTTGCTTTACCACTTGATTCATCACCAACCCATTAACCTTCCCGTTCTTATGTTCCATAAATTTAGAGATGTGGCTGCTGAAATTCAAGCCGCACGGGGTGATATTAAACTTGTTCTACCCTATGGGAATTGGCTGTCTAAAGTCATCTTGGCGGAGGGGTTGGTCGAGGCAGGTAACAAAGGGACCGAAAATCTCTCGGATATAATGAATGAAGGTATGCTGTCCCGGATGTACATGGAGGTCCGCAACAATCGGGTCATCTATCGCTATGCCAAGGGTGGGGAAAAGAGTGAACCTTCATCATCCACTAATCTTGCTCCACTTACCAAACTGCTTGCTCAGGTTGCCGCGGATATTACCAAGCTTCGTACTAAAGTGGGTTCTCTCCGTGATGTGTGTAATGACATCTTGGAGCGTTTGGAGCGCATGGAGGCCCGCGGAGCTAGAATCTGATTAACCCTACCCCCTTGCCCTATCCTTTTGTTGATGGCTTATGTTAACCTTGGTTCAAAACTGTGTTTGCCATGTTGTGTTCAGACCTCTTATTTTGCATGCTTTAAACTATTGTGATGATTGTGTGAGTCTTTTATTGTGTACTCTTCTTGATGATGTCAAGAGGGGGAAGTGGTTAAATTAAATACCTTTGTGATCTTGCAACTCTTAGGCCCTCGTTCACCGTGCAAATATTGGCAGTCTTGGTTGGAAGCGATACATAGTTGATATTAATGAGATCCATAATCATATTGATCATGTAGAATAAAAATGTTCTAGTTCCATATCTTGACCAACCAACCATGGGCTTAGGGGGAAAAACACTCAATTTAATTTATTGGACTTGTCATCATCAAAGGGGGAATTTGTTAGGAATATAGTGTTGATGATGATAAGTCCCCTTGTGGTATTTTAATTGTGTGTGTTTGTTCTTAGAGATTTCTCAATGTAGCATGAAGAATCCGTCTTAAGATTCAAAAATGAAGCATGAAGAATTCAAACCAGAGCTCAAGAAAATCAAGAACATCAAAGATTATGATCAAGAAGAAGCCCTTAGCTAGATAGTTCGATATGTTGTATCAAAGGTAATTTAACTTGCTTGCTCTTGTTAAAGTGTCTGCAAAACCACAGTGTGAGCCACTGTGGTTTCTGTTTCAGCAATATGGGAGAAAAACTTTCATTAAATCAAAAAACTCAAAGCTAGAAATATCTGTGCAAAACTTTCTGGTTTACGTGATTTATTGAAAACAAAGAAAAAGAGAAATTGAGAGGAAGGAGACATACTTTGGAATTTACTTGGACAACTTTTTCTAAAGTCAAAAAGGAATTTTAACTTCTTTCCCAAAATAGATAAAAGTAGAAAGGTATCTTTTGGTATCCTACTTTACTTCTTTATCAATTTTGGTAAAACCTTTTCACCCAGCAGACACAAACCAAAGCACATGTGCAAACTGTTTTTGTGTCACAAAGCTTGTCTTTTGAGAAAAGATATTTTATTCTTTTCTTCACCTAACCATTTCATCATCTATAAATAAAGACACCCTCCTCTCACAACTCTTAAGACTTTTCTGAGCATTCAAAGAAAATCATTTGCAAATCATTTCAAACTTTCAAAGCTCTTGTTATTCAAAATGTTTTGCAAAATCAGTTTCTTGTTTTAAAAGTCTTCACTCGTTACTCCCTTGAAACAGTTCGCTGCACTGTGACACTTGTAAGCTTGTTCGATTATCTTGTGTTTAAGTCAAACTGTTGATCTCCCAATTCTTTAAGAGAACATTTGAGATCGTTGACTCTGTAAACCAGAAGATAAGAACAAAAGACTCTTGAGGCAGAGAAGCCTTAAGTTTGAGTGCAATCTTAGTTGATTGGAGTAGTTGTTTTATTGTAAGGGGTTTAGTCATTAGAGTTAATTTCTAAACATCAATAAAATAACGCTGGACGTAGGCTTCGGAGTAGAAGCTGAACCAGTTTTAAAAACATCTTGTGTTTTCAATTTCCGCTGCTTATCTCTTGTTATTTCTTTTCGCAAAACAGAATGACCACAGTCATGCTCACTGTGACATAATCTCGCTGTCTTTCTTTGTGAACTTAACAAACTATTAAGTCTCTCAAGAAATTGACTCCTTGTCTCTATTCTGTCCTTAAGTTACACTGAAATATTTTAAAAGGACACCTAATTCACCCCCTCCCCCTCTTAGGTGCTTGGATCCATACTCTTCACATTATGATGTGGAGCTTCACCAAATGGATGTAAATAACGCCTTTCTAAACGGTGAGCTTGAGGAAGAAGTATATATGGACCAATCCGAGGGATTTGCATCCCCGGGCAATGAAGATAAGGTGTGTAGGCTGAGAAAGTCGATATTTGGGTTAAAACAAGCTTCCAGACACTAGTATTTAAAGTTTAATGATACCATCACGTCATATGGGTTCGTAGAGATTACCGTCATAAACTAACTGCATTCTGCTGGCACCATCATGACTCAGGAAATGAACAACTTCATCCTTCATCTTCTTTAATCTCCCCTCTTCCTGTATAAGCATGGCTTTTAATTCTTGATAGTTCCATTTATCTTTAATGGTGTTATAGTTCACCTGTAACTGGCCAAACTCACAAGGTAGAGAGTTAATGATGAATTGGACCAAGAAAGTATCACTTACATCCATCCCTAAGGTTAGACATGTGTGTCACATGATCATCAATCGGCTGAGACCAGTCAAACCTTTTCGTGGTCAACTCACCCATTAGGCTACCAACAATTGACTTGTCAGCCAAATCCGACTGTGAACACTCCATTACTTTAAGCATGGATTCCCTTGCTTTCTGAGTCTTAGGCATAGATGGTTTGATGTTATCGGCCATTGTCATCCTCATAAGGTTTAAACACAGCCTGTTAGATCGCTCCCAAGCCAGATAATGAGCCTTTTCGCCTTCGGAGCTTTCATTCGTAATGGCTGCAGGCTTTTCATTAATGAGGATGGCAATGTCTAATGCCATTATTTCGAGTGTGAACCGGATTTTCTCAGACCATTCATCATAATTCAGCCCATTAAACATTACAAATTTGTTTGCTTTCGCTGACTCTTTCGTAAAGTTTAATGGGTTGAGTTATGATGAATGGTCTGAGAAAATCCGGTTCACATTAGCAATAATGGCATTGGACATTGCCATCCTCATTAATGAGGAGCCTGCAGCCATTACGAATGACAGCTTCGAAGGCGAAAAGGCTCATTATCTGGCTTGCGAGCGATCTAACCGGCTGGGTTTAAACCTTATGAGGATGACAATGGCCGATAACATCAAACCATCTACGCCTAGGACCGAGAAAGCAAGGGAATTCATGCTTAAAGTAAATGAGTGTTCACAGTCGGATTCAGATTTGGCTGACAAGTCAATTGTTGGTAGCCTAATGGGTGAGTTGACCACGAAAAGGTTTGACTGGTCTCAGCCAATTCATAATCATGTGACACACATGTCTAACCAGGCAGCAAAGCTGAAGACTTTAGGGATGGATGTAAGTGATACTTTCTTGGTCCAATTCATCATTAACTCTCTACCTCATGAGTTTGGCCATTTTCAGGTTAACTATAACATCATTAAAGATAAATGGAACTATCAAGAATTAAAAGCCATGCTTATACAGGAAGAGGGGAGATTAAAGAAGATGAAGGATCAAGCTGTTTATTTCCTGAGTCATGATGGTGCCAGCAGCAGTAAGGCTGAACCGAGTATGAAAGGTAAGAAGAGAAAGTCTTTCTTTAAAGGACCTGAAACTGCGATCCAGAAAGAAAAGAAGTGCCATTTTTTGCAAGAAATTGGGACACTTCAAGAAAGATTGTCCTAAAAGAAAGGCATGGTTTGAAAAGAAAGGTAAACATTATAGTTTTGTTTGCTTTAAATCAAATCTTATAGAAGTACCCAATAATACTTGGTGGTTAGATTCTGGTGCAACTACTCATGTTTCTCACATTAAATAGGGATATCATATGATCCGGCCCATAAGAGGAGCTGAACCGTTTGTATCCATGGAAAACAGGATGAAGGCACGTATTCAAGGCATAGGGACTTACAGATTAATCTTAGACACTGGTTGTCATATAGATCTTATAGATTGTCTCTATGTACCCGATTGTGCTCGAAATCTTGTATCATTAAGTAGATTGGATAATTTAGGTTTTAATTTCAACTTTGGACATGGTATATTTTCTTTGTACCGTAATGAATACTTTTATAGTAGTGGTACTTTGATTGATTCACTTTACAGGTTCAATCTTGATGTAAAATTTTCTGATTCCCTATTTTATGTTGAGAGTCAAGGTATTAAACGTGGTGCATCGAATGAACAATCAGCTTACTTGTGGCATCAAAGGCTAGGTCACTTAAAGTATTGTTTCTGTTATAACAGACATGTTAATCATTATAATATATGTATACATTACAGTTATTAGATTACATGTGACTAATTGTGAGAATTAATGTTCTTCTCAAATTAAAGGTGACTTAGATTTGGAATTGATTTGTGATACATGGAAGGAATCATGTCGATTAAATAAATGACGTGTGACCGCCAAGAACCAATTAGTTCTAATTCGATAAAGGATATAAAAGTTACTGAACTTAACATAAAGGTGTACATTATAGTTATTGAACCATCAAGTCAACACAAAGGCCAAGTGGGAGAATGTTAGAATATTTAATAATATTCGAGTGACCTATGTGTTTCGGGTTAAATAAAACAAGTTGAATTCATATAAAAGAATTACGACTTTAATATAAAAGATGACACCGTGATGGATCGGTTTCAATTAATGTAATTAAAGTCCGGGAATTATTAATCCCTCTTACCTTACCCTATTATAAGTCGTCTTTCACGAAAAGGTACGAACGAGTTTGATTGTGAAAAGGTACGACCTCATATATATATTTATATGATGGGATACTGTAAATATACAAAAATCATATTCACTCTGACAAAACAAAGAAACGTACAATTAAAGAAAAGAAAAGACAGTTTCTTATCTCCATCATCAAGGAATGTCAAAGAAGGGTTAAGGAGGAGAAACAATCGTTTATACTTCTTATTATCCTATTGATTGTGTCTGTAAGACATGGATATTAGAATATGTCAATAGAATATTGCTTATTCTTGTAAATATTATAATGGTATTGTTTCCTAGGTTAGCCTAATTTGTTTACTGTTATACGGGATTGCATCTCCCATATTTAGCTAGTATTGATTGGCATCCCATGATTGAAGGGATTGGATAGTTAACTTAGGAATATCAGAATTGTATTCAAGGGAATACAATATCTTTTATGGTATCACGATCCTTCGATCCTCTGCTTCCGCTACATCTTCTTCTCTTCGAAATACCCTTTCTTTATCCCTTCATCATGACCAAAGATGGCCAATCCTCAAAACCTTCCTTCTCCCCTGCCTATTCGGTTTCGAATATCAAAACTTATGTACCCATCACTCTCGAAATCGAAAACGTACACTATGCTTCATGGGCCGAGCTCTTCCTTAATACTACTCGTGCCTTTGACGTTCTTGATCACATTGCTCCTCCAAAAGATGCAGTTATCAAGAAGGATGCCGGTTGGGACCGGCTTGATGCCATCGTCAAACAATGGATATATAGCACTATCTCCATTGATCTCTTACATACCATCCTTGAACCCGGCGCGACGGCCAATCAAACTTGGGACCGCCTCAAGGATATCTTCAACGATAATCAAAACTCTCGTACCGTCACTCTGGAACAACAATTCAGCAATATCCAAATGGATAATTATCCTAATGTCTCGGCTTATTGCCAAGCATTTAAGATGATCGCTGACCAATTATCAAATGTCGGATCTCCGGTGCCCGAGACCCGCCTAGTGCTCCAACTTGTGACCCATTTATCTGAGGGTTATGACAGCGTGGCCACTTTCATTCAGCAAAGTGACCCGCTTCCGTCGTTTTACAAATCCCGCTCCATGCTCACCATGGAAGAAGCTCGAAAAGCCAAGACTGTAGGTGCTCCATCCGAGTGTGCCATGGTTGCTACCTCGTCTCATTCTAAACCTGCACACATATCCAACAATGGTGGTAATTCTTCTAACTCCAATAACAATTATAAGAGGAAGGGGAACGGCCACCATAAAGGAAATTACAATGGAAAGAACCAAGGGGGCGGCAACACTGCTGGTTCTAACAAGCAGTCAACCGACGACATCCGCGACATCCTCTTCTATTCCAACTGGGCGTGGGTCCCTCTTGCTCAATGGCATGCAACTTCTCAACACGGATGGACCGCACCGCCATGCCCATATCCTACTTCGGGCTGGACTCCTCCCACTGCAAACAATGCTCCTGGCGTTCTCGGTCCTCGACCTCAGCAGGCCTTTCTCGCTCAGCCAGGCGTATTCGGCATGCCACCAGGGGCGCTGGTCCCAACAGACTTGGCAGCGGTCATGCAATCGCTTAATCTTCAACAGCCCGACGACAACTATTATATGGACACCGGGGCGTCGTCTCACATAAACTCAAACAACGGTAATCTCGTTTCTTATTCTACTTTGAGTGGCAATCGTGCAATTGTAGTTGGTAATGGTAACATGATTCCGATTCAGGGTATTGGAAATACTACGTTTCCCTCCACTAAAAAACCTATGCACCTGAAACACGTGCTACATGTCCCTCACCTTATTAAAAATCTAATTTCTGTTTGCAAATTTACAGTTTGATAATTCTGTTTCCGTTGAATTTGATCCGTTTGGTTTTACCGTGAAGGATCTGAAGACGGGGACGCCGCTTCTGAGAAGTAATAGCACGGGGGATCTCTACCCACTTCTTCCCACACCCTATTCCGCCACTGCACCAAGAACCGCACTCACCGCTGTTTCGTCCGACATTTGGCACGGACGCTTAGGTCACCCGGGTCCTAGCATTTTTAATTCCATATGCAATAAATCCGACATTTCATGTCGCTCTCGTAGGTCATTGTCTCTTTGTCATTCGTGTCAATTGGGTAAGCATATTAAACTTCCATTTAGTGAGTCGTTATCTAACACATTGCAACAATTTGATATCATTCATACAGATTTGTGGTCCTCTCCGGTCATGAGCTCGAATCAGCATCGATATTACGTCTTATTTCTTGATGATCATACAAATTTTTTATGGACATTTCCAATTATGCAAAAATCTCAAGTATTTGACATTTTCACTAAATTTCACAATATGATAAAAACACAATTTAATTCTACTATTAAGACATTACAATGTGACAATGATTGAGAATACGTTAACTCCCTCTTTCACAAATTTTTCGAGTCAAACGGGATGCTATTTCGCTTCTCTTGCCCGCACACTTCCCCACAAAATGGTAAGGCCGAGCGAAAAATCCGAACCATCAACAACATGGTCCGAACACTTCTCATACATGCTCACTTACCTCCCTCAATATGGCACCATGCCCTTGCCATGGCCACCTACCTCCATAACATACTTTCCAGCAAGGCCAACAATCTCACCTCACCGACATCGAGTCTTTACCATCGCACTCCGTCCTATAGCCATCTACGCACATTTGGATGTCTATGTTACCCACATATACCTCCCACCACTATACACAAACGCGCCCCAAGAGCGATCCCGTGCGTCTTCTTAGGATACCCGTCGTCTCATCGTGGCTACAAGTGCTATGATCCTCGTACTCGGAAAATTATAATTGCTCGTCATGTGACTTTTGACGAAACGGTCTTTCCCCTTGCTGGACCACAGCCCACGACACATACCCCATATGACTTCCTCACAAATGAGCCTTCCCCTTATGTGGCCCACCAGCTTCACAGTCAAGCCCAAATCCCAGACGAGCCCATCCCCACCCCTGTTCACTCCCCAAGTGCCTCCCATGTTAACACCCCTGTTAACACCCCCGTTAACACCCCGGTTAACTCCCCTGTCTCTACCCCGGCATCCTCCCTTGCCTCCTCCCCAACTCGCGTGACACCCCCCACGCCACCTACATCATCAGTCCCCTCGCCTCAAATGACGACTCGTGCCCAACACGGGATATTTAAACCAAAACACATACTCGACTTGTGTACCACAACCCTATCACCCATCCCAAAGTATCCCAAATCTGCCCTCCAAGACCCGAATTGGAATCGTGCCATGAAAGACGAATTCGATGCCCTCATCAAGAATGAGACTTGGGTTCTTGTGCCTCGACCTTCGAATGTTAATATAACTCGTTGTCTTTGGTTGTTTAAGCATAAGTTTAAGGCTAATGGTGATTTGGAGTGATACAAAGCTCGTCTTGTGGTTAATGGCAGGTCACAGCAGGTTGGCGTGGATTGTGAAGAGACGTTTAGTCCCGTGGTCAAGCCCGCTACTATACGGATTGTTCTTAGCCTTGCCGTGTCAAAGAATTGGTCCATCCACTAACTTGATGTCAAAAATGCCTTCCTCCATGGTCATCTTGCCGAGACGGTATATATGCATCAACCACCCGGTTTTCGAGATCACTCACAACCCGACCATGTGTGCCTGTTAAAGAAATCGTTATACGGTCTTAAACAAGCGCCGCGGGCATGGTACCAACGTTTTGCAACCTATGTCGCTACCATTGGGTTCACTCAAAGCAAGTCCGTTAATTTTCTTTTTATATACAATAATACCGATCAGCTCGCCTATCTTCTATTGTATGTCGACGATAAAACCATTGCCACTTCGTCTGACTCGCTCCGGGAACATATTATGTCCCTGCTCCAGTCCGAATTCTCAATGACCGACTTGGGTCCCCTGAACTTCTTCTTGGGAATTGCAGCAGTACGTCACTCCCGGGGTTTGTTCCTGCATCAATCCAAATATGCTCAGGAAATAATTGCCAGAGCGAATATGTCATCCTGCAAACCCGCAATTACGCCCGTCGAAACTCAGTCCAAACTTAGTGCCACTGGCGGCCAACCGTTCTCTGATCCGGCACTGTATCGGAGTCTCGCAGGGGCATTGCAATACTTAACCTTTACCCGTCCTGATATTCCTTACGCAGTGCAGCAAATTTGCTTATTCATGCACGATCCGCGTGAGGAACACTTTGGTGCCCTAAAACGAATTATCCGTTACCTCCAAGGAACGACCCATTACAGCCTCCACCTCAGTCCTTCGAACACCTGTTCTCTCACCGCATACACCGACGCTGACTGGGGTGGGTGTCCCGACTCCCGCCGTTCCACCTACGGATATTGCATCTACCTTGGTAATAACCTAATATCATGGTCGTCCAAAAGACAACCAACTGTCTCACGGTCTAGTTCCGAGGCCGAGTATCGTGGCGTTGCGAATGCCGTGGCTGAGTCGTGCTGGCTCCGAAATCTGTTACTTGAGTTACAGTGTCCTATAAAACGTGCCACTGTTGTCTTTTGTGATAATGTGTCCGCTATTTACCTATCAGGCAACCCGGTTAACCATCAAAGAACAAAGCATATCGAATTAGATATTCATTTTGTCCGGGAAAAAGTGGCGCTCAATGAAGTTCAAGTCCGTCATGTTCCATCACGATATCAGTATGCCAATATATTTACCAAAGGACTGCCAAGAATTCTGTTCAATGACTTCCGGTCCAATCTCAACGTCGGCTCACCTGTGAGCCCGCTTTGACTGAGGAGGTGTATTAGAATATGTCAATAGAATATTGCTTATTCTTGTAAATATTATATTGGTATTGTTTCCTAGGTTAGCCTAATTTGTTTACTGTTATACGGGATTGCATCTCCCATATTTAGCTAGTATTGATTGGCATCCCTTGATTGAAGGGATTGGATAGTTAACTTAGGAATATCAGAATTGTATATATTGTATGTTGAATCAATGAATAAACTCAAGGGAATACAATATCTTTTAATGAACCGAGATTAGTCCTTTATTCCGTCTTATCAATTGTATTAGGGTTCAATTAATTCAAGTCTATATTGAATCTTGGGACTGATTTCATTATCGAAATCATAAAATTAATCTTACAGTAGATATAAAGGAGGCTAGTGGAAATGCATATGGAGAGTGTAGAAATTACCTCCCTCATACAAAGTGGGCAATCTCCATCATAAAGCATTTTAACTTTCCAATTTTGGCCAACTTCTTGCTTCTCAATATCATCTTTCTTAGGTGCAATAGGATCCACAGCTGTCCCTTGAATTGCCCGAATGCAATATCTAAAGCCTATAAATTACACACAGGAACAAAACTTTTAACTAGTAACCATTATTACTCGTAAATTACTATTCTACTTTTTAATGCCAACAATATAATACAAGGAGATTACTGAATTCCAACCAAACACAATGTTCACATCGCCTTGTCTTAGCCACTAGACTATCACATTAGCAGACTTTGTTTTCCAAAATGGGGCTCATAGTCAAAGAAATTAACAAAATGGGTGTTGTATCAACGTAACTACTCAAAATGGGTACATATCAGCCCAAAGGTAGGTTCGGACCAAAGTAGCTCTCCCGCTAAGCGACTAGTACCCAACTAGGTAGCACGGACACTTCTCCTAATCAGCCGTCCCGTGTCAGACACCGTGTCGGACACACGGACACCTATAAACAAGGAATGTGAGATTGTAAGACTAGAAGAGGTTGATTAGAATATGAGTTTGGGTGGGAAAATTGATTAGAAGATGAGTTTGGGTGAGAAATGAGAATAAATTATAATTAAAGTCAAGTTTTACACTCAATTATTTATATTTAATATCAAATATTAATACAAAAATAAAATTGTATGTTATTTATATCTATAAAATATATATTTTATTAAATTTAAATGCCGTGTCCCGTGTCCTAAATTTCACGAGATGCCGTATCACGTGTCCGTGTCGTGTCCGTGTCCGTTTTGGTGTTACCTAGGTACCCAATACACTATTTGAAAAAGCTAAAATAAAATAAAATGTAGTTGCTCCGTGGGACTGCGACTTTCTACAGTAATTTTTTTTTTTTTTTGTAATTTCTCTTTAAAATCAACCAAAGCTCCAAACTTTATTATTTTATACATTTTTCTACTTTACCTGAAGTCGTCCTCTGGCTAAGCGACTTTAAACCTTAACCCAGCTTCGTCAAAACCGATCCTATTTGACCCATTTTTGATAATTAGTTTCAACGAATACCCAATTTGCTGATTGGTTTGTTATTGAAATCCATTTTAGAAAAAACTTCACAGTATCACCTCTTCACTAGACCTGACACAGGTCATCTGGTTCCGTTTAGGATCCGGTTAAATCTTATATTTTTGATTTGTAACATTATAATACTCCGTGGTAGTTTATAAGCCGAATTGGATCCATAAGCCATAAACCTTATCGCTGTTTGTACATAAAGCATCACCGATCAACATAGCCCGCAAAACAATTCCATTATAACCTCAATGTTAAATGATTTTTCTAAAAAAAAAAAAAATAACTCGTAGCATTTTACCTGGTGGAGTTACATGATTAGGAAATGAAGGGTGAGAATGAAGGAAGGGGTTTGTAGAGGTAAAAAGTGATCTGGCTGAAATTGCACCAAGGTTTGCACGCCTTCCTAAACTAACTGCACTTCTTAACGCCATTGTTTTACCCGGGAAAACCTGATACAAGAACAATTTACTGGGAAAATTCCTTTTGTTTTGTAAACACTTTGATTTTGTACAGGTAGTTATTGTTTGTGGTTTGACGTACGTGGCAATTACTGGTCCACTGAAGAATTAAGGCTCACGGACTAACAGCAGGTATTTGGCCCAATTCATGTATATGTAGGCCTACTAATTAAATCTGGCTGATTTAAGTTGGCTCATTATGGATCTGAAAAAGTATCGGATTAGTTTGGATTGGATCGGGTCGTTTTAGGTTTTGAGTGTTTTCGGGTATGTTGGTAGGTCATTTTCGGGTCAATAATTAAAAGAGAAAGAAGTACGTTTATATTGTAAAAACTTATTGTGCATGTCCATAAGTCTCACTATTATGGCATAACTCTCGTTTGTACTCGTGTATATATATATATATATATATATATAATATATATATATATATATATATATATATATAGATATATATATATATAAATTGCATCCGGTGAGTCCATATATCTTAGGTGAGTACGTCCCGCGAATCTCCACCGTTGGATCTAACATACATCAACAGCCGAGATTTAGTTCCAACTTAGGTTATAAGCCAAAAAATTGAAACAAACATCCCATAATACACTCCCACTTTCTCTCTCATCTGTATCTCCTCTCTAGATTATCTTTTCTCCCTTTCTCCCTCGTTAATTTTCTACTAATCAAGCTAATGAATTCAAAAATAGCAATTAGCCACAAGATTGTGGATCTCGTTAAACAGAAGTGCGAAATCGAGGCATTTATTCGAAGATTCAAATCCTCATAATACTGACTAGAATCGAATCATATACCTATATTTTTTTTGGAGATTTGTCGAGCTTTGCAATACAAACAGGTAAGATTTTTTTATATTGATAATTTCATTAAATAAATATTGTAAATTAGTCGAGGGATTTCAATTTTCTTGCTTTGAAATGCAGTAGTTAGGTTTGAAGAATGCAATTGGGTAATGAAAATGGTGTCGCTGGTTGGAGATTTTGTATTCATGTTTTGTTATTTCACTTCCGTTGACTAATTGAACTGTATGTATTGTGTTACTCTCTTATAAATTGATTAATTGAACTTCATTTAGGGACTTCTTGCTTTTTTTTTTTTGCTTAAGTGGTGTCTTTTGATTGTATTTTATACGGAGTTTAGGTTTGAAATCCTACACGAAGGCGTCATTCATCCACCTATGTTTATTAGTTATTTCCCTGGAGTTTATTTCCAAGACTGTTGTCTGTATTGTTGTAAATTGCCTTTTTTTTTTTTCATTCTTGAATCTATCGGTAATTACTCATGTGTAAGACCTTTGTGTTTTAGAAGTTGTCTAATTTATGGTACAAGGTAGCTTGTTATGATGTCACTAGTTTTAAAGCGACATTCTTTGATTATCAAGCTTATAGATGGAAAAAGTCGCCGTCTTTTCAGCCTTTTTTCAAAGAAATTGATTTTTTCCTTTTTGATGGTTGGATATGGTCATAACTTAAGTGTAGAAATTTTTCTCATGTTTGTTACGATGTTATCATCTTTAATCCGCTTCTGTGCATCTTGCTACTTTTTACTAGCTTCGATAATAATTTGCAGTCTGTTGTCCTAAAAATGGGTGCAAGTGATGGTGGAGAATATATCACAGCTTACTGATGGCTTTATCTGAAGGCCAAAGTTGTACTTCGTTCATAGTATATTATTCAGACGAGAATATCATGGTTTGGTCAATGCAGTGGCTATCTTGGACAAGCTAAACGGTGCACAACTATATCTTCAAGCCGGAAAAGTTCAAAAGAAATACCCGTCAGCAATATGATTCAACTGAGTAGGTATATATAATGGTGGATACTTGAACTCTCTACATTGAGATGGTTCCACATAATGCTGGCAGTACTTAGCCCATACCGTTATTTAATGAGACCGCTTATGGAAGACGAGTTAGAACGAATGGGGACACTTCACCATGTACTATGGAGAGGCGCCCTTTATTAGGCCTTTGTTGCTAACAGTGCTCGGCCTCTACCGCCAGTCAATAAAGGAGTCATTGAAGTTTATGATTTGATTAATAAAGTGTTAGAGTAACAACTTATAGGAGTTACAACTTACAATAACATGCCAAATGTTACAATAACAACTCATGTGTTACAGTAACAAAACAAGTGTTACAGTAACAACTCATTCATGTTACGGTAACAACCCATATTTGTGTCATAAAATAAAATAAAATTTTGTGTAAAATAGCGGTTATGTTTCAATAACATTAAACATGTGTTACATTTAACAGTAGAACATGTTACATGAACATTAAATATGTGTTACAAGTACTTATTCCATGCAAAACAACAGTTATCCTATTAAATAACATTAGTACGTTACTGTTTTTGGCAACACTAGTTATTGGATATGGTAGCACAAAGTAACATTACTTATTCTAACAATACTTGCAACAAATAATTAGGCTATATGGGACTCGAACCCACACCTTTGTATAAGATCGTACATTGCTCTACCATTGAGCTAATAGCCTTCAAGAAAAAGAGTATCCGTCGCTATAAAACCAAACCATAAATCTAAAAATTGCATAAAAGAGACTCTCATATGGAGTAAAAGAGGTGTGACAATAACAAACCAATTGTTACAGTAACAAGTCATTTTGTTGTTACAGTAACAATTCATATTTGTTACAGTAAGACGCAAGTGTTATACTAACAACTCATATGTGTTACACTAATAACTGAAATGTGTCACAATAACAAATCAATTGTTACAGTAACAACCCAAGTGTTACAGTAACAAACCCTATATGCTACAATAAGTCAATAACAACCTATATGTATTACGTACAATAATAATAATAAAAAAACCAGCACGACAAAGTTTACAAAGGCAAGCATAACCATCATAAAGCTACCGACGAGAACAAACTCAGCTTAACATTTGCGACATTAAAGCTTTAAGCAACTGAGCCGGCCCAATTAAAATATCCATAGGAGTATTATTTACAATCAATTAAATTTCTATATATAAATATATCTTCAACAATATTTGTTATCGATGCAAAGCCCTAAATAAAAAATTCAACTGAATTTCACAAAGCCCAAAATATTTTAAAAAATTTGACAATAAGATGGAGAGATAACTTATTTAACAAATTGTAATATAAAAAATGAAATAAACAAATAATTTTGTAGCAATTATTTTCTTTCATATAATGTAATGGTGTTACAGTAACATTATATTTACTGAATAAAGTAACACTGATACAGTAATTATGTTACTGTAACATTATTTACTGAATAAAGTAACACTGATACAGTAATTTTGTTACTGTAACATTGCCGTTTCTTCAAAATAGCTATATAGGTTACTTATTCGATAGAGGAGCCAACTAAAAATAATAAATCATTAGAGACAAACAAAGAACATCAACACAGGAGGTTATAGCAAGAAAAGGAGTGACTTCAATGCCGAAACTGCGAACAACGTCCCTAGTAACTACCTAGTCTCGTCCCAAAAAATGCAATAAAATCAGAAAGCTAGAGCTTTGAAAACAAACTTTTCAGCAAGAAAATGTAAGAGAACCATTTCAGGACCTTTTGAAGATTATTATGCACCTTAAGAGTATCAAGTATAGTACCAACCCATCTCCAAGTGGATTAATTGTGGAAATTATAATTTTAGAATGTGGGAGAGATGGTCTTAATGGCCATTTAACAACAAAAAAAGAAATATTGAAACTTGCTTGGACATTAATAATGCCTTTTGGTTGTTTTTGATATAATAACATTAGTTAAAGTTTCGGGTAACAGTAACAATTGTATATAGTAACACAAAGTAATAACATTACTTATCCTAACAATGCTTACGCCAAAGAATTAGGCTATACGGGACTCGAACCCGCATCGTTGTAGAAGATCATACACTGCTCTACCATTGAGCTAATAGCCTTTAAAACAAGTATCCATCGCAACAAACTCAGTCTGTAAAACTTAAAAGCGCATATAAGGGAATCTCATATGGACTAAAATAGATGTTACAATAACAACCTAAAGTATTACAGTAACAACTCGTACGTGTTAAAGTAAAATAAAACCAAGTATTACAGTTACAACTCATACCAAATGTTACAGTAACAATTCATACGTGTTACAGTTACAACTCATACCAGCGTTACAGTAACAAATCATACAGATTTACAGAGCAAGGATAATACGAACCTGTTACAGTAAGAAAACTAAACAACATACTATTGAGATGCACGACTTAATTGAGGTTCTTAGAAATATAAAATCTCACCCCAAGCTGCGTAAGCGACACACAAGAAAGCCTAAGTTAGTCGTGTCATGAACTGAAACATATGCTCGTTTCTAATATTTGGCTAATGTGACTCGATTACATTGGAAACTTTGTTACTATAAGACAATGAAAATAAGATAGAATTGGTTGATCATTTTAAGACGGCAACTCTATGTTGATCATTCTAAGAATGAACAATACATAAATGATTGAACAATTGGGTATCGTCAACAACGAGATGATGAAAACGAGGGTGAGCAAAATGGGAACAAAATCAAAATGTAGATGAAGAAGGTTACTGTGTATCAATCTCACCAAGTTAATCATCGTAAAAATTAATTAGGTCAAACAATTTAGGGATTTCTACATTAATTAAAGCAACGGAATTGTGGATTTCTTCAAAATCAATCAAGAATGCAAAATAATTAAAATTCACAACAAAAAGACATGAAAATTCAACCTCGATCTATTGAATAGAATAAAAAGTGTAGATCAACACTAACCTTTAAACATCAATTTGTTATCAGGCAACCATTCTTTATCATCAATTTCTAGAATCTCTTAAAGCGTAAAGCATCGAACATAGATTCAAATTTGTCACTGAATTCAATGTGAGTTGTTGATTATATTTAGGAGGACTAACGTTGCGTCAATTTGTACATACCTTTTGGGGATTTTAGGATTTTTTTTCATGGATATAATCAAGGAGAGAGAAACGTGAATGAAGAAATACGAGAAGGTTTTAGGGGTAATATGTGGGATTATAGGGGCGACGTGGCTTCATGAGGACTCTTGCATCTTGTTGATCCAATGGTCTTTATTGATAGGACGTACTCACCTAAGAAGCTAGACTTACCGGATGCTCACTCTAAATATATATATATATATATATATATATATATATATATATATATATATATATATATATAGCAAAGATCAATTGAGTCCACCCCATTCCTTAGAGTCCTTGAGTCCTATTTTGGACCATTGGATGAAGGAGGATGGGTGGCTGAGATTGATCCTCCAAAAGAGTGATTAATATCACTCTCTCTCTACCCTTAATTAATTAACCACTAATCTATACTAATTTAATATATAAGCTTTTCCACACAATTACTTCTCTCTCATCCCACACAATATCATTCTCACCACACAATCAAACTTCTCTCTAAAAAAAAACTCTCCATTTTCTCTCATTTTTCCACCAACCAACATCACCACCAAATAAAACCTAAACCAAATGAAAACCCACAATCACCCTCCGCCGCCGCCCTGCCACCACTGTCCTCCGCCGCATGCTCCCCTCCGCCTCCCTCTTTCTGCCACCACCCTCCTCCACCCCACCTAACACTAGCCGACACAAACCCCACCCCGACCCGGATCTGCCGCCTCCCACCGCCCCCTTGTCTGCCGCCTCCCACCACCACACCACACCAACGCCCCTACGTCCTCCTTCCTCCTTCCTCTTCTCTCCGACCACCGTCTTCTTCCTCCTGCCGCCAGTCTGCAGTCCTCCCTCCTCTCCTTCATCTTCTTCTCCTCCCTCTTCTCATTTGTTTTTCATTTTATTTTTTTCAGATCTAGTCTTTTTTTGTTCTCATTACTCTCTTCTTTTATTTTTTATTATTTTTTCCTTTTTCTAATTTCTTTTAGTCTTTTTAGATCTAATTTGTCTTTGTGGTGGTGTGTCTTCTTGTTTTTCAGATCTGGATATGAATTTGTGTTTGTGTATGTTTTTTTTTTTTTTCAAATCTGGAAAGGGTGTCCATTAAGGATAAATGATTTTTTTTTTCAAATTTGAGTATGATTTGATTTTGTGTGTTTTTTTTTTATTCTAGATCTGAAAAAGGGTTTCAAGTAACAATGATTTCTATTAAAGTAACACAGATTTTCTATTAAAGTAATACAAATTCTCTATTAAAGTTACACATTTTATTTTTTAAAGTTACATATATCGTATATTAAAGTTACACATTTTATTTATTATTGTCACATATATCGTCTATTAAAGTTACACATTTTATTTATTAAAGTTACACATTTTATTTATTAAAGTCACATATATCGTCTATTAAAGTTACACATTTTATTTATTAAAGTCACATATATCATCTATTAAAGTAACACACAGTATTTATTAAAGTAACATAAAATGACCTTAAAAGTTACACTTGTTGATGTCAGATCTGTTTCTTATTTTAGTTTTTACTCTTGTTTTCATTTTTTTTTTCCTAGATCTATTTTTTTGTGAGTGTGGGTTGGTTTGTGGTGGTCGGATTACAGTTACACTCATAGAAGATTACAGTTACACTCATAAAGTATTACAGTTACACTCATAAAGTATTACAGTTACACTCATAAAGTATTACAGTTACACTCTTAGAGTATTACAGTTACACTCATAAAGGATTACAGTTACACTCATAAAGGATTACAGTTACACTCATAAAGGACTACAGTTACACTTATAAAGGACTACAGTTACACTCATAGATGACTAAAGTTACACTCATAGATGACTAAAGTTACATTCATAAATTTGTAGTAAATTACATAAATTCAACATGTAATAAAATTCAAAAAATTCCACTCAAAATGACCAAAAATAACTAAAGTTACACTCGTAAAATATTAAAGCTACACTCGTAAATCATCAAAGTTACACTTGTAAAATGTTAAAATTATATAAATTCAAATTTTTATATACAAAACCGTCTCAAAAAAATTAAAGTTAGACTTGAAAATCAGCAAAGTTACACTCGTAGAATGTTAAAATTATATATATTCAAATTATTATAGAGAAAACCGTCTTCAAAATTTAAAGTTACACTCGAAAAATTAAAGTTACACTCGAAAAGCATCAAAGTTACACTCGTAAGGTGTTAAAATTGTTTAAATTCAAATTTTTACATACAAACCGCCTTAAAAAGTTAAAGTTACACTCTAAAACATTAGAGTTACACTCGCAAGTATCAAAGTTACACTCATAAATATCAGCAGCTCAAAAGTGCTTAAAAGTGATCAAAAGTGTTTAAAAAGTGATTAATGTAAAGCTAGAGAGAGATAGTTAATTAATTAGTGCATAAGTAATTAATTAGTGATAAGTGTATTTTTTAATCTCTCAAATCTCAGTCATCCATCTCCCTCATCCAATGGCTAGGATGAGGACTCAAGGACTCTAAGAAAATGGTGGACTCAATTGAACTAAGCTCTATATATATATATATATATATATATAGAAATTGAATCATGTGAGGCACCCTTCTTAGTATGAGGCGGCTGGACACATTCTAAACCGTTGGATCTAAAAATTGTAGGCTCACCAGATGATGCCACGTGTCACTATATATAGACCATAAAAACCAATCTTTCCAATTTTCAGTCATTTTTCAGTCATTTTTCATTTCTCCACTCTCTCTCTTCTTTCTCTCTCTCTTCTTTCTCTCTCTCTCTAAACGTTTTCTCTTCATTTTTCATCGTCTTCATCGTCTTCAACTACTGAGCCTCCGACCGCCATTACTACTGATCTTCCGGCCGCCATTATTGTCCTCAAATTAGGTACTTTCTCTTCATTTTTCATCGTCTTTCGTCTTCATCGTCTTTCGTCTTCATCGTCTTTCGTCTTCATCGTCTTCATTTCGTGTTTTGCGATTGATCTAGTTAGTTTATGATAATCGTCTTCTTCATCGTCATTTATTTACTGCTATTCATTATCACACTCGTCTTTATCGTCATTTATTTACTGCTATTCAATAATTTATTTGTCGTCTTCATCGTCATTTATTTCTCGTCTTCTTCAATAATTTTCATCGTCTTCATTTGATTATCACATTATAATTTTTCATCGTCAAGCACACTCGTCATTTATTATAATTTTTTATGATTATCACATTACTTTCAAGACTAATTACTTTGTTTTCATGCAGGTTTTCATCGTCTTTCTTAGCAATCAAGCACAGTCATTTAGGTCCTTTCGTTCTTTCCTGTTTTCCTGTTTTCAAGACTAATTACTTTGTTTTCCTGTTTTTTCCTACTTTGGTGAAACTGATACTTAGTTTGTGAAACTTAGAACTTGTTTTCTGAATCTGAGACTTTGTTTTGTGAATGTCAGGCCTTATTATGTGAATCTGAGGCTTTGTTTTGTGAATCTCAGACATTATTATGTGAATCTGAGACCTAATTATGTGAATATTAGAACTTGTTTTGTGAATCTGAGACTTTGTTTTGTGAATCTCAGACCTTATTATGTGAATCTCAGACTTTGTTTTGTTTTCTGTCTTGTTTTGTTAATTCTTATGTATTACATATACATTGACACCTATGTGTGAATTTTACAGCTTCTTTTGTGAATCTTACAGCTTCTTTTGTGAATCTTACAGCTTCTTTTGTGAATCTTACAGCTTCTTTCACTTACTCTTTTTTTCATGCAGTGTTCATTGTTGTGTTCAGTATGTAGTGTTCAATTTCTTTTCCTTACGAGTTTCTATTTTTAATTTTCTTCATTGTAGTGTTCAATTTGTGATGCTTGTAGGTTACTTTCTGGTTTTTAGTACTTATACATAGGCAAATATGGAAAATTGGTGCAAGGGGTGGGTAGTCAATATCTTCGAAGAAGATCGAGCACTTTTTGGCCAGAATTATGTAAGAGAAAAAAAAGAGGCTATGACTTTCTCATTTGATCCCTTAGCGAATGTTCAGCTCACTAACTACCGTTATCAACCCCAAGTTGATGTGTTCAACAATCAAGATCTAATGAATAACATTTTCAATCGAGTTACTTCTTACCATGATAAGGCAAACATGACGTTGGTCTGTAGGAATTAGTGTCAGCTTTTTCTCATACACCCTAGTGCACCGCTCATTCAACTTGCACATGGAATTTCTCTCCATATCAATGATGTCAATGGTGTGCGAATTATTCGTAGGGGTCGTAGAATAATTTATAAAAGATGCAAGTGCTTTATGACTGAAAATGTGGGAGCTCAAGTTCTCTTGCATTGTCAGCAAAAGCAAAATCCTTTGCAAAGAGAACACCTTACCGCTCTCGATGATACTGCACTCGTACACGTCAATGAGTTGCTTCAACATTTATCTCTACCGTCTCCGGACCGTGACATAGCAGTTGCTGTTTCAACAGAGTTATTAACTCGGGCAACGTTATCTTATATGGATTTACCTTTCTTGCTCGATCTATAGGACAGCTGCTCAACTTTATCATTTTTGTAATTAAATGTAATCTGTAGGCAGCGTCTTTTGTAATTAAATGTATCAAGGCAAACTTTTGTATACTTATCTAGTTGTCTTTTTACATTTTGGATCTTGTACAACATTTGTATAATTATCTAGTAATGAAAGTCTCTTTTCCTTATTTTGGATCTTGTACAACATTTGTATTATTATCTAGTTCTCATGATGCCACATAATTTGTGAATCTGAGACCTTAATATGTGAATCTGAGACTTTGTTTTGTGAATCTGAGACCTTATCATGTGAATCTGAGACTTTGTTTTGTGAATATCAGATCTTAATTTGTGAATCTCAGACCTTAATATGTGAATCTGAGACTTTGTTTTGTGAATCTGAGACCTTATCATGTGAATCTCAGACTTTGTTTTGTGAATATCAGATCTTAATTTGTGAATCTGAGACCTTATCATGTGAATCTGAGACTTTGTTTTGTGAATCTGAGACCTTATCATGTGAATCTCAGACTTTGTTTTGTGAATATCAGATCTTAATTTGTGAATCTCAGACCTTAATATGTGAATCTGAGACTTTGTTTTGTGAATCTGAGACCTTATCATGTGAATCTCAGACTTTGTTTTGTGAATATCAGATCTTAATTTGTGAATCTGAGACCTTATTATGTGAATCTGAGACTTTGTTTTGTGAATCTGAGACCTTATCATGTGAATCTCAGACTTTGTTTTGTGAATATCAGATCTTAATTTGTGAATCTCAGACCTTAATATGTGAATCTGAGACTTTGTTTTGTGAATCTGAGTCCTTATCATGTGAATCTCAGACTTTGTTTTGTGAATATCAGATCTTAATTTGTGAATCTGAGACCTTATCATGTGAATCTGAGACTTTGTTTTGTGAATATCAGACCTAATATGAAGCGATCAACACCAGCTAGCTCTACTAGTGAAGTATGTGAACCAACTAAAAAGAAAAGAAACTATAAAGAGCGATTGCCGGTGTTGAGGACCAGGATGTCTCCAGCTGGGCTTTACCACTTTCTTCACAATGAGGATAGTCCGCTATCAGAGAAACAAATTCAAGCTATCCAAGAAATGGGATTTGGTTCTCTATTGCTTCTTCAAATAAAGAAAGTTCCGGGAAGCTTGGCATATTGGCTAGTTTCGAATTATGACCCGATTAAAGGATGCTTCTTGGACGGGAAGCTTCCGATTTTAGAGGAAGATATATATCTTTCCCTGGGATTACCAATGGGTCCAAATGTTGTCTGTAACACCCGGAAATGTAACCTATTTTTCTAGTAGAAATATTTTACGAAAGCTTTTCAGCAATTTTAAGTTTTAAATTAGCTTTTTATGTTTCGAGTCGAATTTGGAATTTCCGAGTTCGTATTTGGAATTTCTGCGAGATTTCATGAAAATCCCGTCTTCAGTCTAGTTTGACTTTTCTTGACTTTGGAAATCGTCTTTGACTTTTTCCTACACAACTCACACTACTCATTACTTAACCTAATATTTCATTTCCACACAAAAATAAAACACATTTCTTTCTTCTTCCTTAAGCAACTTTTCCCTCTTTGAATATCGATCTTTGATTCATCGTAACTTCTTCATTTCTCGATATAATTCGCGTAAGTTCGTCTTATTATTCTTCCCTAACCTTCCTCTATCCGTATTGATATTAAAA
>JAIUZE010013464.1:0-50615 GCA_022085475.1 Heliosperma pusillum
GGAACACCCCTTCACCCGTGAGCCTTGCTCACTTAACCAATTCAATTCAATTCTCAAATATACTTCTAATAATCATCAACCATCAATATATATCATCAACATTCATCATATAACAACATTCATTAATCATACTATGAATTCTAGGCTTCCTAATCGTATTCTAATACGATTTCTAGCATATAAAGCATGTAAAACAAGTAAATGATACCGAGTAACCCTTCACCGTTACCTTTAAGCGTCTTTAATCGATTACTAAACCTTCCTAGTAGTCTCCACCTACAAATAGGTAATAAAAAGATGAATAAAATTCATCTTGAGAAAGACGGATAATTTAAAAAGCGAGAAAGCCGGTAATTTTATTACCAATACGGATAGAGGAAGCTAAGAGGGGAAGAATAAGACGAACTTACGTGAATTCCGTCAAAGAACGAAGGAGATACGGTGATTCAAAGATCGGATCAAAGATGGAGGCAAGGGTTTGAGTTTTCTTAGTGATGAAAGAATTGTGTTGTGTTTGTGTGAATGAAAATAGGATAAGTGGTAGTATGAGCTTTATAAGGAAAAAGTCAACAAAAGTCAAAGACGGTTCCAAAGTCAAGAAAATTCAAAGACGACTTAAAATTCAATAAAAGTCAAAGACGACTTAAAATTCAAGAAAAGTCAAAGACGACTCAAAAGTCAAGAAAAGTCAAAGACGACTCAAAAGTCAAGAAAAGTCAAAGACGACTTAAAACGGGATTCTCATGGAATCTCGCGGAAATTCCAAATAAGAACTCGGAAATTCTAAATTCGACTCGGAACATAAAATTCTATATTAAAACTTAAATTTGCTGAAAAGTATCCGTAAAATATTTTCACTATAAAAATAGGGTACATTTCCGGGTGTTACAATCACCCCACCTTTTAAAAAGTTTCGTCCTCGAAACTTGAGAGTAGAAAACAAAAGTATCAAGGACAAGATTCGGTTTTCAAAATTAATACGAAAACTTTTATAAGCGAAAACATTTATGAAATGATGTTCTTCTCGAAACGGTTTAAGGAAATTTTTCATAAGAGCGAAACTTTATTTACGAATCACAAGAGTGCCCGTCGCGAACGAGAACTCTAATTATCCAAAATCAAATCAATGTCGAATTAGTAAAATCGAAAATCAAACAAGCGTTAGTAAGTGCAGGACTAGTTATCAGACGTCTCCAATAACAAGTGCAAACATCCAACCAAACACAAAAATCCAAATATAAAAGCGAAAGAAATCTATTTTCTCCAAAAAGGAGGTACAAAAATCATCTTTAGACTTCTTTGAAACGTTAAAATTAGAAATATAACATGGAAATTTGGAGGTTTTATCAAAGATAAAATCAAATAATAGGACATTACACGTACATAGAGCGACTCGCACAATTCACACACAATTCAGGGTAACAAAATATATACAAAACACGCAAAAATGAAACAAATCGAATTCTTAAGGATAGGAAGATTAAGATAAAGTCGGTAGGAAGATCTACAAGAATTCGACATCACTAATTCTACTAATAAACCAAATCCACAAGAGAATGCAATTTACCCAATTTGCAACTCATCATTTTAAATCATCAGAGTTCCTACAAAAATATTCCATAATCACGAAACTTCGAGTAACAAATCCCAATTATTCGAATCCAATTAGAATCTACTGAGGTCCATCGGCACGGTAGACTCCACAACTAACCACCCAAATGAAAACTCATTGCGAACTCTAATCTTCTTAGCTCCATCAAAACTCTTATTAGAAACCACCAACCAAAATATTTATATCTAGGGAGACATGATCGCTAACAACCACAAGGTAAAAGAGACTTACCACGAAATCCTTTGATCCAATTCATTCCAAAACTCATTATCCTAAATCATTAACAATGAACCTCCTCATCTTCAAAAGTTAAATCATAAAACCTCAAGAGAGATTAGTCACAAATCTCAATCACTTATATTTTTCCAATCACGGAGAAAAGCGACCGTTAATCAAATTATTTAGCTCTCTCAAACTCCCAATACAACGGTTTTCGCTTATGACAATATTCCTCGAGTTGTGTCATCCAATCCAAATTCCACAAAGTATTTATTCCCGTTAGGGTCCATCATTTAAGACAACAAATTTTCCAAGTAACATGTAAAGAAATCACTAAGATTCTTAACCACGACAACCAACTATCATTATGCTTATTTCGATCCTCCAAATGATATTGCAACATCAAGCTTTCATAGTCTAAAACCACTAGGAGAGTTTCATCCTAAGCTTATCCTCAATTCTTTAATATCATTTAAACATGAAACTAGCTCAATAGGACGGTTAGGTAACATATTCGAAACTCCTTTAAAACACATCTACTAACCCTTACGATAACTAATAAGAAAACTACCTCTCAAAAGAGTAGGGATAAAAGAACATGATACAAGGAACCTTAGGAAGCATCATTAAAGACTACGATAAGAAGGAATTAAAAGACGAAGGCGAGAAAAGAAAACGAGGTTGAGGAAGAGACAAAGCAGATAGTAGAGTTATGAAGATATCTGAGTAAGAAAGAAAGTACGAGCTTGTAATTTCTTAAAGAACAATCTTGACAAAAACATTCAAGAATGGAAATGAAAAGGAATGATGGCACGAGTAAGGGTTTAAGATTTAATCTACAAAGTTTCTCCTTTCAGACTTAGAGTGATAGTAAAGCAACTCATCCCAACCAAAGGTCTCTTACAAGGGACCATCGTACCACGTACAATCATCAAAGTAAGGTACACCTAGACTTGATAAATCGACTCCAACCCAATTCATCCATCCTTTCATATCACACGGATTCCCAATTGCGGAATTGTAACTCAAGTATAATAACATTCCTTTAGCTCAAATATTCAACACAACCTCAAAGGTTTCTTTAATTGAAGGACTAACAAATACTCTCTTATACTCGGTCATTTTTTTGAGTCTATAGCCCACGAGTTCATTATTATCAAAGTAAAACCTCAAGTCAAACATCATCATTAACGTCTCAAGGTATTTCCATCACAACTCACATCATAATCCTCAAGTAATATGGTTCAACTTACCGAAACCTTACTACTTCAAACGAGTCTCCGATGCCATAAGATAAGATCATATCTTTAAATCCAAGAACTATAGCCAAAAGCTTTTCCATCAAGCCTATACTCACAAACACACAATAGGAAACCACAAGACGTCACTTAACCTCAAAAGTATTTCGCACTTCAAGATATCATTATAAACCTCTTATTTACCCCAATTAGACGTATCATAAGCATGGTCTTCAAAACAATACTAAACCTCTAAGTCCAAAAGACTAAAGTACTAATGAGTTAAGAAGTCATAACATACTCATTCAACTTTACACCATCAAATACCACGAAATATTCACACATGAGTCGTGGCAAACACCAAGCACTAAAATCATCAAACTTATCTTACTACCATTCCTTAGAGTTACAACCAATCATCAATATAGGGTGAATTTAGATCTACACCATTTTCCTCAAATCACAAATTCCTTCTAACAAACACTAATATTCTACAAAATTCAAAGTTCTTTCGACCAAGTATAATATACCACAAACACATGGGTATGACATCCATAAAATGTTACATGAGGAAGGTAAGGATACCAATGGTAAGATGGAGGAACTTTCAAGAGCAATTTCTAAGAGGCAAACAAGTTGGAAGAGAAAGAAGCACCTAGATAGAAGGAAGAAATACACTTCAATTAGGCTTGACAATCTTCAATCTTCGGTAGAGGATATTTCTTCTAAGTAACACAATGATCCACCTCAAAACGGTAGATACAAACAAACATAACATCACTCAACACAATCAACAAACAAGTTAGAACCTAACAAACATCAAGTACACCAAAGACTACCACCTTAGGTCCTTAAGTCTACCCATCTCTCATTTATTATTTCAAGGTCAAGTAGTTTACGTTTAGGGTTCCGTGTGTGCGTCGGGAGCGATAAAAAGCTCTGATACCAACTGTGACAACCCTCGCGAATGCGGAAATATAAAACATACAAGCATGTGAATTATATAGCGGAAAATACGGTATTTAAAAAACCTTTATACATGCAAGATAGAAAAATACGAGGAGTGTCAAAATATTACAAACTAAATAAAAATACCACAAGAGACGTAGTCTCTCAAAGTGTTAACAAAAGATAAAGTAATTAGCAACTAGCTAAACAACGTCTATAGGTGTTTCATCCAGGGACAACGCCTGCTAGCTCACACCCGAACCCAAAATAGCATAAGCAAAAAGCCATCCATGCAAGCAACCTGTTCATTCATGAAAAACATGAACGCCACAATCAGTGGGGAGTAACTCCGGGTTCTCCCAGCCATATCACCATAAACGTACATAGAAGGAAATACAAAAGTAGAAGCATGCATATATAGATGTACATGTGAGATACGATAAGAATAGATAGGCAATCCTATAGATAATGATAAGAACATAAGAGGCACAAATCCGAATCCATCATGTTATTCAAAGACTCGGGGAAGACACTCTTAGGCAATCGTATACGCTCACTAGGGCTTGCATCTCACTGTTAGCGGTATAAGATTGATAAGATTGAGACTCGACAGACAACCCAAGTCAAGTCATGCGATGATCACAATAAATACAACATATTATCATCCATTAACGAACCAAGATATTGACGGTGTCTAATCATGCAATGACCATGAATAATATCATGAAATCACGCATTCAAAGACGACGACACGACGACATCTCTCACGTTAAATGAAACGCACTAGCATCGTGTACATGGCAAGTATGATTATGGGCATCCACGGGAGTAAAACCTTCCCTGAACGCATACACGATTCAATCCATTTCGTATATGTAGACTAATTTCCTCCTGGTGGAACGATAATTAAACGGCTCCTAATCTAAACCTGGCCAGATTCTCGGAATCACATTTTCCGATTCGACATGCGATAAACGTTTCGCATCCAAGACTCGGGCTTATAATATATATATGCCGAGTACCCCAACTTCGGTAGGTCAATTAACGAAAGAGGCGGAAAAACAGCTCAAGCCTCATTACAAGCGGTACGCTACATGCAAATAACACCACCTCGCAAGTACACAACATTTGACGGCCGGGTCGAACAACGCATAGCGTTCAACTCCCAACAACGTCGTCGTATGCCCACTACACATGCAATTAAGCAGTAGGATACCTCCCCGTTCCGACATTCCAGCCTTACGAACGTGGAGGTAGCCAAGGGAATGAGAGTATAAAGCACAAGACAAAAATAGTGCTCAAACCGTATCATTTGTAAAAACCGACTCAAAGTGGGACATAGCAAAAACCGTCACAAAACATGTGATACAAGCGAATGAAATGTCATATATTCAAAACATCAATATTATAAGTCACTACGTAAAATTATACGATAAACGAACGATCGGAATTATTATAAATGAAAATCGTAAACAACAATTACAAACAACTCCAGCAGGTGCCAGCCGGTCAAGCTGACCGGCTGCCGGTCCACCGGCTCAGGCCACAAGTCAATACGAAAATCAATATGAAATGTCAGTGTGTCCCAGCCGGTCAGGTCAACCGGCTGCCGGTCGACCGACTGGGATCAATGGGTCTTTTGAAAAACAAAGGAAGGAAGGGGTGTCTCAGCCGGTGGTCTGACCGGCTGCCGGTCGACCGGCTGAGCCCAACCTCATATTCCAAAATCACGGAAAAATGCCAAAATATACAGCAGGTGCCCCAGCCGGTGGTCTGACCGGCTGCCGGTCGACCGGCTGGGGTCTCATGTACTCGAAAATGCTTTGTTTCATCAAAGTCGACTTTTGATAATTATCGACTATCATTCTAATTCATCAATACTCATGTAAATTCTCAATAAACAACATCCATCATCAATAATACAAGTCATAAGCTTACTAACTATAATCAAAACATGGTTTCTATCCTACAAATCACATAAAACACGTAAATGATATCGAGTAACCCTTCACCGTTACCTTTAAGCGTCTCTACTAATCGTCAAGCTCCTCTTCTATAAGGAAATAGTCTTTGTCGGGATCTTGGAGGTCACCACCTACAAATAGATCGTAAAAAGATGAATAAAGTTCATCTTGAGAAAGACGGAAAGCTTAAAAAGCGAGAAAGACGATAATTTTATTATCGATACGGATAGAGGAAGGTTAGGGAAGAATAATAAGACGAACTTACGTAAATTCTATCAAGTAACGAAGAAGTTACGACGATTCTAAGATCGATATTCAAAGAGGGAAAGTTTCTTAAGGAAGAAGGAAGGGTTTTGTGTTTGATTTTGTGTTGAATGAAAAATTAGGTTAAGGGAGGGAGTAGTGTGAGTTATGAAGGAAAAAGTCAAAGACGGTTTCAAAGTCAAGAAAGTCAAACCCGACTCAAAAGTAAAGAAAAGTCAAACTCGACTTAAGACGGGATTTTCATGGAATCTCGCAGAAATTCCAAATACGAACTCGGAAATTCTAAAGTCGACTCGAAACTTAAAATTGTAAATTAAAACTTAAATTTGCTGAAAAGATTTCGTAAAATATTTCTACTAGAAAAATAGGGTACATTTCCGGGTGTTACATTGTATGTGATTTATACTAAGACAAATACAAATACAAATTGTTTACACTAAGACAATGTGTTGGTTTATTCATTATGCAGCATGTTAGAACATCTTGTAATTTGTAAGCGACTCAATGTGGTGTATTTTGTTGACAACTTGTATTAGCCCTTATTACGTGAAACAACTGAGTAATATCGGTCACGCAACAAAGGTACCATCACCCTACTAATATTACTCCGTAATTTGTAAGCTTTTACTAGTTAAACTAACAGGCATTATGAAAACAAATACGGAGTAAAGGTAAAGGTGACGAATATTCTTTTTAAGTTCCGGAGGAAAAAGGATCGATGGCTAGGCCTCATATTATGATATATATATATATATATATATATATATACCATCAACATAATGAGAACTATGAGAACCACTGAGATCCCTTAGATCTAATAATATTACGGAAGGCTGAGATTAACACAACCAAACTCAAAATCCTTGGACGCACCCCCAAACACTCATATCTCATTCATTTTCCAATTTTTCTTTATCTGTAATCTTTCTTTATCTCTCTTCGACTATCAAAGCTTTTGACATCACTAAATTAGCCTTATATGCTCAATGGTCGAGATTAACGCATCCATTCCTGACAATCAATGGATCCTGATGCTTCGACGAGGTAAAATTTTGATATTGATGATTAATTTATGTGAAATTAGGGTTTATGTCATTATGTCTTTTTAATTTTTTGATTCGTCGATTAAATTAGTTGAATTTAGGATTTGATTATTTGTTTAAAGTCGTAAAAATGAATTACATTTAGTATTTTTTCAGTCTGGTAGTATGTTGTCTTCTTTGTAAATTCAGGAAGGGAGATTGGGTAGTTTATGGCCTGAATACTGCGTGATCTGTAACTTAGCCGTGTGAAGTCGAATATGTATGATCAATTCAAAGTACTATGTTCATTTGAGTGTTTCGCTTACTAAATGCCACCATCATTTCCTCTTCACTGCTTCTGACAAGAATGGTGAATTACCCAGGGTTGGAATTATGTCTTCTGTTGAGCGTAAACATAATTTACCACAGGTCAGACGTTGGTCGTACTATGCAATTTCATATTTAGGCCTTAGCAAGTATTTTTCTTCGTCCTACATAATTAGTTACCTTTGCTTTTGAATAAAGGTAAACGAATGATTTGAATAGAGGGAGTACTTATAAATGTAATCGCGAGTCAAATGGTTTCCTTGAAACTAATCTGATATGTACATAGAGCCCTCGCCGAGCAAATAGAAAAAGTGGGCGTGAGTCAAAGGAGGCCAAACTCGTAAATTGCATTCTGAATTAATGTGCATAATTCTTTGATAGTGCATGTAAGGACCGTATATCTATCAATGTGACTCTCCTTAAATTTGTTTTGCCGGAACTCAGAACCTATTGGTTTCTTGTATATTTAGCCTATGGAATTTCGCGTAACTCGCATAAAAGAGTAGCTCTATTTCATAAGTAATGCACTTTTATGAAGTTAGGAATTACTGAAAAATAGAATCATATTTCTAGCGTAATTGCTTAATCATTTTGAGTATCAATTCTGATTTTTGGCGTTACATTTTAGACGGTGATTTAACAGTTTATTCTGGTTGGTGCAGGCAGCCTACAACATAGGGGGTCTGGTCATAAGTGCAAATATCATTGAGTTTTCGATATTTTGCTTTCATACGCTAGCCTAGTCGCATTTCACATGAGTGAGTCTTCCTAACCACCTATCTTAATTTTGATTTTTGAATCATGTTTTTGCTAGAAATGTGTCGTGGCGTATGTCGATTGTTATTCAATTCGTAAACTTTCAAGCCAATTAGCTCAAATGGAAGAGCATTGTGCAATGTACAAGATGTGGGTTCAACTCCCACATTGGCTAGGAATTACTAGTGTTCCTTTTACATTGAAATTACCAAAGACATGAATGTATGGTCATAGTTTCTATGCATAAGCTAGTATGTGAAATTTTGATCACTACAAAGCTATTACACTGTCTCCTTGACATTCTTGCTGCACTTGCGAGTTTAATTATAGCATGATCATCATTGCCCAAGTATGATTATGAATTGTTTAATATTCGCTGCAATGTACCACTTGCATCTCGACATGTTGCAATCATGATACTTGTTATTTAATAGGCTATATGGGATTCGAACCCATACCTCTGTGCAAAATGTACACATTGCTCTACCATTGAGCTAATAGCCTTTAAAACAGGACAAACAAGATGAAATGAGAGTTATACACAACATAATTGCTCCAAAGAGATAAATCAAAACATATTATAGAATGAGAATAACTATAGTCTCCTAAGTCCCAACTTCAAGGTGCCAATCCATGTATAACCTTCTTGATTCTCAGGCAATTTAGTGGCTAAGTAATGAAAGATGCAACCTATAGTATGTGTTCATTAGAGTTTGACAGCAAGGAGCTTCATAATCCTTGTGAAAAAATATTTTATCCTAATATCTTTATTATGAGCTGTTTAATCGTCAATGTAATGTACCACATGCATCTCCATTGTCATTTCCCTTATTTCATGTACTTAGAACCTTATTTCATGCAAATAGAACCTTATTTCATGCACATATAATCTTATTTCATCCCCATATGAAATTAACGTCCTTAACCAACATTAATTAGTATGATCATAATATAACCAACGTAACTGATGCAACTGAAGAACTTTTTAATGCACATAGATCCTTATTTCATGCACATAACCTTAATGTCCTTAACTAACAATAATTAGTATATATATCATAATATAACCAACTAATGCAACTGAAGAACTATTTAATGCACATAAAACCTTATTTCATGCACATATAATCTTATTTCATGCCCATTTAACATTCATGGACATAAAACCTTATTTCATGCACATACAACGTTATTTCATACACATAGAACCTTATTTCATGCATGTACACGGGGCGGGTATCCTAAAATTTAGGAGGGAAAGGGAGCAAGAGAAAAATACACCCTAGAAGGGAAGAGTGAACCCTTTTTAGAGGAGGGATTAAAACTAGGGGAATAATGTTCTAAAATTTAGGACGGGAAAGGGTTTGATACAACTAAAGAAGCGTTTGATTATCATCATACTTTAACATAATGCAACAAAAGAGTCTTTAAATAGGACAAAAATTTACTAAATGGGATAGGATTTTCTTACTTGTAGATTTAGGTGAAAGAATAAGCGTTGACTGGTGCTTTTTTCTTGACCGCACCAATCTTTCGTCTCATATCTGTCAATGATTTCAGTGACCAATTAATAAGAGAATAAAAACACACAAACTGTTGTACAAATAACATGTATAGTATGAAAAATAAATTGTGCTTGACTCGATATTATTAGACTTTGAGTAAGACACATTAGATAAAACAAAACAGTGACCAATTAAAACTTCTTGCTCAGTACTTTCGAGTCTACAACTGCCAAGATGAAAATTGTGGAATCATCCCTAAATGAAGCATTATCAAGTTCACAAGTGAAAATCAAATCACCGTAAATAAAAATTATGATCTATACTAATATGCAGGCATATCACTGCCATCTTAAGTCATCAAGCTATGAGTTAATCTAGCTTATCAAATCGGCCTCCTAGACCGCACCCAAAGATTATATATGTACACAAGCAAATCGAGAAGGCAATGGTTGTAAAGCAACATTGTAGCTACTTGAAGTAATATTGTAGGATGATTGTGATGCAATTCAAATACTAGCCATTGTCCTCTTTTTGCTTCCACATGTCTCTGTTGTTTTGAATGTTGCCATGATACTTTTGGAGAAAATGGTATGTACAAATATGCATGATAATAATATGCTTGGTATCAAAATGGTGATGATCATAAAGCAGTTAAATATTACTTCTAGATCAACCCATTCTTATTTCTTAGACACTACCTAAATTATGTAATCAAGTTTTACTTCAGACTAGAGAGAATGCAGAATCTCATATAAGATATATCCACAAACGCAGTATCAAGATACACATAGTAATTGATATCAACAAGAAAGCAAAACAAACCAGGAATGCAAAACTTAACGAACTAATTTGAAGCATGACAATTATAAAAATTGAGGAAAAGGGAAGAAAAAGGGGAAATTGAGAACTTATCTAAATAAACAGAACCACAGATAAAATCAGAGAGAACGAAGAAGGAAACAAGCTTGAAGATGCCGACTAATGTGCTCAAAATCATAGCAATGGCAGTAGATCGTCGTAGGACAGCTTGATGATCGAAGGGAGATGAAGAACGCGTTGTGAGTGTACAGAAATGACAAATTAGGGTTGGATTTCTTTGAAATTAGGTAAAATTTGGGGAAAATAATTACCGAAATGACAAATTAGAGTTTGATTTATTTGAATTGGGTCAAATGTGAGTGAAATAATTACCGAAATTAGGAATTCACCAATAGTAACACTCCTTGGGGAATGATCAAATCGGCAATTCATACCTCCGTCGGTTGGAAATGAAGCAGAGACACACTAGTAATCGTAGAGAGAGAAAAAAAGAGGAGTGAGAATGTGTTTTGGTAAAATGAGGTGAGTAAAATAATATTGGGTTAGTGTGATCAATGTTTTTACATCGTCAATTTCACATTAGATCCAAGGGATATGAGTGGTTCTCATGGTTCTCATTATCTTGGTGGTTCTCACCGGATCCCAAATCTATATATATATATATATATATATATATATATATATATATATATATATATATATATATATATATATATATATATATATCCTCTAATGACCCATCAAGGCATCATCTCTAATTGGAGTAGTCCTTAGATAATCTAATAAAATCAAACTTATTCCAAATCACGTGGGATGAAGATTGAAGAAGTATCCAACAAGTCATACTAAACTGGAATATATGCAAATATGCAATTCAATGCTTGAAATCACTTGAAGAAAGGTAGTCGCAAATTGGTAAATCATTATTCATGCAAATTAAGTAGCTAGGAAAAGTACATACTTTAAGTTTAGGGTCAACCCCCGCCTAAAATTATGGGTCTAATATATCGGCTGTATGCTTGCAATAATAATAATAATAATATTATTATTATTAGTCCCACAACCATAGACTTTATCATGTATTGCATGGCTGATCCGTGGTCCATTGTAAGGATCTGTGTTCATCCAAACTTAGGTCCCCATTCCCCAAGCTAGCTACCTACAATTCTTGCATGTCCCCATCTCTCAATTTCTGATGCTTACACATACATTATACATACCATTATAAACCAAATTCAGAGGTTTAGTCAAGTTTTGAATGAGGATTTTGGGTGCTTTTACTTTTGTAATTTTCATATTTGTTAGTTTATAGTAGCTCTTTATATAATACAACGATTTTTTTTCTAGATTTTAAGAATTGAGACTTCGAAAAATGAAAAGATGTAAGAAACTATCATGAATATAAGTTAAGGGGGTGTTTTTCTATTGCGTGATCCTTACTAGAAGTAATTGTCTACTTTGCTGTGTCTTCTACAAAGTATCAAATATAAGATTAGATATTTTAGGGATGTTGTTGTGTTCCCCTTTTTTAGTTCAATAAACCTCAATGGATGAGGTATCTAGATTTATAACTGTTGGATTAATGCCTTAAATCGGTTTAGTTGCCATTTCGAATGACAATGTGGGAGTCTCGGTATCTGTTAATCTGTTTGGGCTAGGATTCTGTCTTGGGTCTTTCTAGGTTTTCTGTATTAGGTCTTACAGAGTAGTATATAAACTCTTTAAGCCTAACCCTAGTTGTTATGCTATCATAACAATCTGAACTCTGAATCTGAAACTCTGTATTACTCCTCAACATTAATAGAACTCTCCTCTCTTCTGCCCTGTGGACGTAGCTAACACACCGTTAGTGAACCACGTAAATCTGTGTGTTATCGTCTTTATTGTTCTTTATTTGTTCTTTCTTATTTATGTCATAACAAATTGGTATCAGAGCCTTCGGGTTTCTAGATATCGAGAAAGATGTCGGCTTTGAACGTAAAATTTGTCTGATCCAGCCCACCCTTAATGTTATTCCTGCACATGTTATGCAATGTATATCCATACCCTCTTACTCCATAAAGACCATTGATAAGATTTTCAGGGGATTTCTCTAGTCGGGAAATGCTTCCACTAAAAAGGTCTACCTTGTCAACTGGACCATTGTTACGTTACTCAAACCAAGTCTCCTCTTGCCATAACCTCGCTTATGCCCAACACATGTCTTGTCATTGAGTCGTGTAGAAAGTATGTGGATAATAGACTTAATCCAATTGCCTTTTCTAATGGCTCCAACATTTGGAAGTATTTAGGGAACGATTGGCGGCCTCTACTCAATAAATCCTTAACCTGAACCATTGGGTGTGAATCAATGATCAGACTGTGGTTTGACTTTTGGTCACAGCTTGACCCACTTAGGTCTATTTAATAACCTCGACTACCCTCTCTTGTGTGACAACCCTCGCGAATGCGGAAATAAAACATACAAGCATGTGAATTATAAAGCGGAAATATGATATTTTAAAACTTTTATAAATGCAAGATAGAAATACGAGGAATGTCAGTAATTACAAACCAAATATAAAATACTACAAGAGACGTAGTCTCTCAAAATGTTAACCAACAACAAAGCCATTAGCAACTAGCTAATCAACGTCTAGAGGTGTTTCATCCAGGGACAACGCCCGCTAGCTCACACCCGAACACAAAATACCACAAGCAAAAAGCCAACCAATCAAGCAACCTGTTCATCCATGAAAAACATGAACGCCAGAGTCAGTGGGGAGTAACTCCGGGTTCTCCCAGTCATATCACATTAAACGTACATAGAAGGAAATACAAAAGTAGAGCATGCATACATATAGATATACATGTGAAATACGATAAGGATAGATATGCAATTCAATATATAATGATAAGAGCATATGTAATACAAATCCGAATCCATCATGTTATACAAAGACTCGGGGAAGACACTCTTAGGCAACTATATACTCACTAGAGCTTACATCTCACCGTTAGCGGCATATACTTGATAAGATAGAAACTCGACATATAAACCACGTCAATCATCTAATTCATGCAAGAGTCCAACTCAATGTTCACGTATAATTCAACTTACAAACGACCATCAAATCATACGAATATGACAACACAATCTCTCACGGTTAATGGCACGCACTAGCATCGTGTACAATAGCAAGACAAGCCAATGGAAGCTCATGGAATAAGACATTTCCCGGAACCGTATACGATAAGACGTTTCGTATACTCATGACCTAGACAAACAAATTCACGGGATAAGACGTTTCCCGGAATCATGTACGATAAGACGTTTCGTACACACAAGACTCTAATCCTCTCGGTAGGACGACGATAATAATACGGTCCTAGTCTAAACCTGGCCAGACTCTCGGAATAAGACGTGTTCCGATTCGACATGTGGTAAGACGTTCCACATCCAAGACTCGGTCAATCATAGACGCCGAGTACCCCAAATTCGGTCAACCTTCACGAAAGAGGCGGAAAGAGATCTATAGTCAAAATTCAAGCTAGTACGCTACATGCAATGACACCACCTCGCAAGGATACAACATTTGACGGCCGGGTCGATCAACGCATTGCGTTCGCCTCCTAACAACGTCGTCATATCCCCACTAAACATGCATACAAGCATCAAGGATACACCCCATCGCTCAGACATTCCAGTCTAACGAGTATAAGGGTGTAGCCGGGAAATGAGAGTACAAAGCACATAGGAAATTTGTGCTCAAACCGTAACATTTGTAAAAACCGACTCAAAGTGGGACATACCAAAAACCGTCACAAAACATGAGAATAGGGAATCATATAAGTTTAAATATGATAAACATGAGTCAATACATGATACATAAGCATTAGAACAAGTTTAGGAAGCATAATGAATAAAAACATAGATCACCTCTCCAAAACAACGTTGTTTGGAAACCAACGAAAAAAAGGGTCCACTTCAAACGGTCATAACTAGAGTTCTAGACATGAAAATGCAGAAATTCCAAATGGAGGTGATAGCTTATCCTCTTACGGTTCCAACGGGATGTCACACGCCCAAAACAAGCAAGTAACGAAGGAGATATGATCATTTTACGAAAAGGGGTCAGTGAAGGAAAATTTCTGTTGGCAGCGTGTGACGCAGCCTGCGTCACCACGACGCAGCCTGCGTCCTACGACGCAGCCTGCGTCCCACGACGCAGCCTGCATCCTTCACGGGATTCAAGGACGATCAAAAATCAACATGTTATCAACAACAAACTCCTCATTTATCACCACAAATCATCAATTCTCATATCAATTAACAACTAACAACATCCATCAACAACAACACAAGTCCTAAGCATACTAACCATTATCTAAATACGGTTTCTATCCTAGAAATCACATAAAACACGTAAATGATATCGAGTAACCCTTCACTGTTACCTTTTCGCGTCTTTAAACGGTTTCTAAACCTTCCTAGTCTCCACCTACATACAATTAGATAATAAAAGATGAATATCATTCACCTTGAGAAAGACGGATAATTTAAAAAGCGAGAAAGACTGTAATTTTATTACCAATACGGATAGAGGAAGCTAAGAGGGGAAGAATAAGACGAACTTACGTGAATTTGAGCGGAAAACGAATGAGATACGATGATTATAAGATCGAAAGATTATGGAGGCAAGGTTTTCTTAAGGAAGAAGGTAAGTTTGATTGTGTTTGTGTGAATGAGAAAATAGGTTAAGTGTAGTGTGATATTTATAAGGAAAAAGTCAACAAAAGTCAAACTCGCCTTAAGACAGGATTCTCATGAAATCTCGCGGAAATTCCAAATACGAACTCGGAAATTCTAAATTCGACTCGGAACATAAAATTCTATATTAAAACTTAAATTTGCTGAAACGTATCCGTAAAATATTTTCACTAGAAAAATAGGGTACATTTCCGGGTGTTACAACTAAAACATGCATTTAAGCATTAAGGATACATCTCCTCGTTCCGACATTCCAGTCTAACGAGCGAGGAGGTAGCCGGGGAATGAGAGTTCAAAGCACTTAACCATTAGTGCTCAAATCAAAACATAGGTAAAATCGAATCAAAGAGGGACGTATTAAAAACCGTCATGAAAACATGCTATATAAGCGAATGGTATATCATATATTCTAAACATGAATATTTAATGTTATTACGTAAATTTATACGATAAAAGAACCATACAAACTATTATAAATGAATGTATAAGAAAAGAAATGAAAGGAGACCACAGGGGGTGCCAGCCGGTCTATAGGACCGGCCGCCGGCTACCCGGCTGGCACTTCATCAACAAACGAAAATCATCAAAAATACAGAGAGGTCCCAACCAAAATTCTCAAAATTGTTAGCCGTGTTCCCAGCCGGTCGGCTGACCGGCGGCCGGTCGGCCGGCTGGGACCACATTCACCTGTGAATCAACATACATCACCAAAAATCATCAATTATCATTAACATCTATCAACAGTTATAATCAACTATCATCATCAATCATCAACCAACATAAATTCTATAGCTACACATCCAATTCCAACACAATTACCAACATCAAGCTATATTACTTATCTAATAAATGTCACTAGAGATTTATCAAACAACAACTAAAGCATATAAAAAACGTGTTGGACCAATTCCATAGTTTTGATAATGACATATGTTTACGTAATAATATGTTTTACTCGATATATCATATGCGTGTAATTGTGTGCTTTAGTCTTATTATAGCTAACAACAATTATGAGAAAAAAGATGAAGTTAGGCAAACTTGATAAAGTCTGTAAGACAAAGTTATAACAACTTCAGGAATAACTTTGGAAGTTAACATGGAAGTTATAGCTATCAGTCATAACTTTAAGAAAATCGCTTCAAGCAAGATCTACCTCAAGTAGCACAAGACTCAAGATGGAGGGTCTTTGTGATCAAGATGAAGAGATGATCCATATACTGAAGATCTTTGTGAAGATTAGATAGTATAGGTCGTCATTCGGTAACTATTCCATTCGAGAGATTTTATGTTCAAAAGTTATAGCTTTAGCCTATGACTTTGGATGATAAAATATTGATGCATGATTTTGGAAATAAAATGTTTTGAAATGTTTTCAAAAGTGAAAGAGTTTTATTTTTATATTTATCAATTATTTTATTAGAGAATATATTTATGAGATTCTATTGGTTAGTAATACAACTTATGGGTTGTCATGCTACCTAGGGTTTCTAATATATTCTATCTCAATTTGTTGTTAACCTAATTAGTCCACCTAGTGTTTGAGCCACCTAGGGTTTCGTGAAACCTAGTGTTTGTGCCACCTAGGGATGCGTGCCTCCTAGGGTTTCGTGAGCTAGAGGATTTCGGCCAATCTAGGTTGTTTCCTTAGTTTACCTAATCTAGGATTCTACTATATCTTTACAACAATATTTTGAGATATTAAGATAAATATATTTCTATAAGATAAACCAAATAATATTTTGAGATAAAGATATTTCTAAAAGATAAGCAAATATTATGTTATGATAAGATAAGTATCTTTATTAAATATTATACTAGGGTTTTAGATCTACTATGATTCTATTATTATAAATACTCCTTCACATCCTAATGGCAGAACACTAGACACACGACATACACGAAATACACAACATATAGACGGATATTTATTTGTACTTGTGTTGATTTCCAAAATCGTTTGTTAAAGCAAACCTTGAGCAAAATATTTATTATTTTTTAGAGGTTTGTTTTTTAAACGGACTCGTGCACAATTTATTATCAAATCGCTTGAGTGAAATTTACGTATTAGATAATAGTACATATTTATAAGGTTACAATTCTTAACGGGAATCTGTGTGAGTTAAGGTTACTTCTTCTTAGCGTAAGATAGATTAGAGTATTTAGCGGTTACTCACCTTGAGTTATAATCATAGTGTTGATTATACGAGTGGGTTGGTAATTTTTGTAATCCGTAGAAAGGTACTAAAAATTATTAATCGAGAATAGCGGACGTAGGTTTCAACGTGTGAAACTGAACCACTTCAAAAATCGTGTGCCTCTCTCTTATCTCTTTATTTTTCGTTATTTCGTTATTCGCGCTTACTTTGATTAATTGATTAGTTGATTTTAATTCATAAGATCAAATAATTAATTACATATCATATAAATCGAAAAAGTGGGGCTAGTTTTTAATACTCAATTCACCCCCCCCCCCTCTTTCGTATTCGATCAAACTCTACATGGTCTTTGATGTATTTTGAGATCTCGAATCTCCCCTTTGTAATTTTTAATTAGAATTTTTAAATTAGAATGTAAATAGGTTTATATTTTATAATTTTAAAAATTGTAATTTTGAGAAGACCAAAGATGGAGATCGGAGAACTCACTCCCGCTACATGGACCAAGATGGAACATGAAGTCAAGCTTCTAGGGTCTATAAGGATGGATTCCAAAGTGTATTTTTGTTCTATTTTGATAGGATAGGCCACACTAGGACTTTGTACTTTATTTTTCATTTTTCCGTTCTTATTGTTTTTCTTTTGCATGATAGTGATTGCATCATATTCCGCCTAAACCAAACCACCTACTACTAAATTGCATGAAAATTGACTCATATAGATTGTATGTTAATTATCATGGACATCCAGATGTCACTCACAATTCTAAAAGCTATCATCTTAAATTATTCATTCTCTAAATGCTAGATCATTCGTTCACTTAAATGAAAAAAATTAAAGTTGATGGACCTTCCTCTAAAACCTAAAATTGAGATTAGTCTTTATAGGGAAAACTGCTATGAATCCCTTCTTGGTCGGTAGGCATATAGGACCTTACTCTCCATATGACCCCTTCTACGTTGGGTAAGTAGTATGTGGTGACCTATTTTACCTCAACATTATAGTCAGAGTAATATCTCGCGATTATGATGGACTAAAGATAGAATTTACAGAAATTTATCGACCAGGAATTTTAAAAGTAGAATTAGCCAAGACGTTGGCTTATCAATTTAAAGAAATTGAGTCTTGGGATCATTTATATAATACTTGAGGGAGGTCAATTGTATAAATGGAAGAGTCTTCGCATTAATCGGTTTTGCATTAGATTTAATTAAAACGATGAAAATGCTTATTATGTTTTATCTCCTTTCTCGCAGTGTAGCATTCATTTATATCGATAAAACTGTTATAACAAATGCCTGGACATGCTGATGCCCCTATGCCAAGTGCCACGCTCGCACGCGAATCATGGCTTAAGATGGTCATGGACAATATGAATCAGTACACGCGACTGAAGAATAACGGGTCCCACTTTGCGGACTGGGAGGCTTCATTACGTAATGCTGCCATAGCTGACGGTAAGCTCAAGTACTTGAGTGAGCCACTACCGCCTAACCCAGGCCCCAATGCAGGAGCCAATGAATCACTTGCTTATAGTGATTTCGTAATGGAGGCGGGTGCGATAAAGAACGTACTCATCTTTTCAATGGAATCCAATTTGCAAAGACGATTCATTGCCCAAGGTGCAAACAAGATTTTCACCACGCTCACTAACGAGTTCTCAAAAGCACCGCAGATCGTTATGTATGAGCTTACCACTCGCTTCTTTGAAGCGAACTCCAGAAGGGCCAACCGGTTAGCCCACACATTCTCGATATGATCGAGAATCTCGAAAAACTGGAGGCACTTGATTGCAAAATCAAAGAGAGCGTGGTCATTGACCGCATGCTTCATTCACTTCATGATGGTTTTGCCCAATTCAGGGCAAATTACTATATGAATGATTGGAAGAGAAATCCTCATCAGCTACACTCACTTCTCATACAGACTGAGAAGGATCTGAAATTGAGTGGGAGCCTGAAGCAGGACGTTCTCATGATTGCAAACAAGGGTAAGGGTAAGGGTAAGGGCAAGGCTCAGGCCGACCTAGCTGTAGGGAAGCCGAAGTTCAAGAAGCCATGAAAGGGCAAGAGTGGGCCTGGTGAGACTAGCAGTAGCTCACAAGGCAAGACAAAGAGCAAAGAAAACATGGAGTGCCACCATTGCCACAAGACTGGGCATTGGAGGCGGAACTGTCCCATGTATGCTGAAGACGTAAAAGCAGGCCGCGTCACTCCTGTTGGTATGTCTTCTTTTATTCATATGATTGAGATTAACCATGCAAGTTTCGGAACTTAGGTACTTGATACTGGTTGTGGTTCTCATCTGTGTAATCATTTGCAGGGCCTAAGAAACATCAAAACTCTCGAAAAGGGTGATGTGGACCTGCGAGTGGGGAATGGAGCAAGAGTAGCTGCCGTTTAAGTGGGAACATATGTAATCCAACGCCCAAGTGGATTTGAGTTATTTTTAAATAACTGTTACTATGTACCCAGTTTATCTAAAAACATTATTTCTGTAACAACCCGAAAAGTACCCAATTTGCTTAAGCAATAGCTTATGGATACTTTTCAGTAGAACTTAAGTTTTTAATATAGGAATTTTTGTTCCGAGTCGTATTTTGAAATTCCGCGTTCGTATTTGGACTTTTTGAGAGATTTCATGAAAAGACCGTTTTTGGTCATCTTTGACTTTTCTTGACTTTTAAACCGTCTTTGACTTTTTCTTGATTTTTTAAAGTCGTCATTGACTTTTTCTTGACTTTTAAGTCGTCCTAAACTTTTCTGAACTTTTAAGTCATTTTGACTTTTCCCGACTTTTTAGTCGATTTTGACTTCCGTTGACTTTTCCCGACTCGGCTTGCGATTTTGACGACCGAAATTTTATTTAAAAAAATAATATTTTTGATTTATTTTTATTTCGATTTATTAAGATTTGTCATAATTTAATAAAATTATTTAGAATTTATTTGGAATTTAAAGAATAACTTTTACGGTTTTGAACCAATCGTCATTTAACTATTCACGACGCATCGTAAAGCGCGCAACAAAATCGAAACTCGACTTTGGCATGAGTCACGCGGCCATGTCATCGTTTTCCACTCACGATTGGATATTTTAATTGATGCGATTAAAATAATACAAATATCTTAGATATTTGTTACTTTATCGATCCGTCAACGGAGATTACGCAAATCGAGCAAAAACAGACCCGAATCACCTCAAAACCACACGGCTCCTTAAAGTCCTCTAATAGCCTTGATATTTTGATTACTTTTGATTACAATATCATAATATCTAGATCACTATTCGCTTTATCGATCAATTAACGAAAATTACGCAAAACGCTCGAAATCAGACCCGTTTTCTCACCATTCCACACGGCTCAAAAGTCCTCTAATAGGACTTGATATTTCATTACTTTTGAATACAATATCTTAATATCTAGATATTTGGTGTAATTAACTTTATCGTTAATTATATTTAATCGGTTACCGTAAAACAATTATTAAACGCGAGTCAATTACGGAACAACAATGTCAAAACTCGACACCTTTATGTGTCTATAAACACACGGCACACACACACCCCATATGACTCACAAACAACTTTTCATTTTACAACTAATCAAAATAAGATCAAAACCTCACTTTATTTAATCGTTCTTTGCGTTCTTCATCGTTCATCTTTAGTTCTTCATCGTTCTTGAGCAAAACATCCATAAATTCTTCATTTCTTAATTAAATCCTTCTTAATTTATATTTCTAGGATCTCCTCTTCGCTCTCCATCTTCACGTATGTTTTAATTTCAATTCCGTCAAGATCGTTTTCAACACTTTAATTATGAGAAATTAAGTTTTAAGTTCTAATTATGTTTTTCTTGTTATTTCTTATAGGGGAAGAGTTTGAAGACGAATTTGGAGACTCTTATATTTTGGGTGAAGACTAGTAGAAGTGTTTTCTTATTTATTACTTCTTATTTTGGTGCTAATTGTCTTGCTTAGCTAAGGTAACGATTCCGATTTACTCGACGAATTAATGTCACATAGCTTTTAGTTTATGTTCATATTATGGTTATTTAGGATTTGAGTTAGTAATATAGCCTTTAGTTTTATTTATTTGGATTTTGGTTCATATTTATTTTTGGTTCATGTTTTTATGATTTAAGGATTTTTAGTTAGTAATATGTTAAGTAGTGGTTATTATGTTGTTTTATGATTCTTGATGATTTTTATGTTTTATGGAATTATTATGTTGTTTTATGATTCTTGATGATTTTTATGTTTTATGAAATTTGTATGATGATTTATGGTTCTTGATGATTTTTAAGTTGTAGGAAATTTTTTATGTTGATTTAATGTTCTTGAAGAATTTTTATGATTCTTACTAAGTTATGATTTTTAAGTTGTTTAGGAAATTTTAACAAGTTTAATGTTCTTGATGAATTTTGATGATTTTAACAAGTTATGATTTTTATGTTGTTTATGAAATTTTAACAAGTTTATTGTTCTTGACAAATTTTGATGATTTTTAATAAGTTATGATTTTGTAAGGATGTTTGTTAAAATGGTTGTTTGATGATTAAAAACATGTTGGAATTGATTTGATGTTGTTTATGGGTGAACCGTGAAGGAGGGACTGAACCGGGCCAAACCAGGCCGGTCCAGGCCGGTTCAGACCGGTCTGGGTTGGTCCATGGTGGGTCCGGGTTTTGGTCTTTGGTTTGTGTCGATGTTTGATTGATTGGTAATTGTTTTTACGGGTTTTAAATATGTTAAGCATGCGGGAAAATATTAGAAAACGGTTTTAGAAAAGTTAAAGCAAAACAGCCTTTTTGAAGCCAAAACAGCCCGTGGGCCCATCCAGGCCCATATTGGGTCCGGCCCATTTCAGCCCGTGGGTCCCACATTGGGACTCGAGACGGTTTTTGAGTTATCGTCATTTTTATCGTGTTTTGTAATATTTAGCAAGTGGGAAATGTTAATAAGTAAAATGTTTAATTAAAAAGGTTTTTCCATAAAATTAATATTTCTCACATGTTAGAAATTATAATACGAGTTATAGTTTACTTTGCTATCCTTGTAGTCAAACGGGTTTTGGGTAATGTTTAATATTTCCTATGTTAGAAGTTTTAATAAAATAACATGTATTGAATATGTTGATTGTATGTTCAAGTCTATGTGAAAAAGACTCTGTTTCTAGCCGGTTTGATCCAACGGGTTTGGACAAACTAAGATCTAGTCAGCCCCGATTTGACTGATGACCCGTCGCGGGACTTGGGTCGGGGATTTGTCTTCAAGTATGGTTGTATTTAATTATTGAATTAGCCTTAATAGATATGAGGCGATATGATATATGATTATTACTGATATGCAATTAGTCACATGATAGGATGTTTTTCCTGTGACTGTTTAATTATATGGTTGGTGTCGTGTTGACTAAGTACCCATAGAGAATTACGGTTATATGGCATGTTAAGTCGTATCTTGGCCATGTTTTAAAGGTAGCCTCTGAGTTAAGATATTAGTTTGGTTCGGCCATTGTAATTCTAAATGAGTATCTTGGACCATGACATTGATAGGTCCGTACTGTCTTTAACGAGTATATAGTTCACTGCTTGATAGCTTTTGTGTCTCGGCTTGGTGGGTTTATATCCAAGTCGGGGCATGGTTACCTAATCCACTTTGGGGATGGAGCCAGCTTAAGTACTAGCCATCTCTGCTTAGGGGGTCGCCTAGTAGAGTTTCTTGTGTACTTCTGGTCACGAGACGGGGAATGGAATAGCTGTTGTCGCTAGGTCTGATCAGTCTAGGACTAGGATGTTTTCCTACCTTGTGGTATAGCCTCGAGTTACAGAAGTCGACTATTGACTGTACTAAGAACTTATGCCTGTTTGTAGACGTATTGGTCTTTCATGTTTGTATGATTCTATGAGTTTTAGAAGGTGAGATGCAAGCCGGCTAAGATTGATAGAGTTTGGATTACCGATTGTTAACTGATTCACATGATTACGTGTTGATTAGGGTTTGAGTGTATCATGGCCATGTTACAGGTAACCGCTGAGCTAGCATACCAGCTTCCCTACCTCGAGTTATATTTTATTAACGGATTCACATGATAGCTTTCACATGATAGGTTATGTGTTAGTTATTTGTTTCATAACATGAAAAGCATATCATATATGTTAAGGTTTTGTATTTTCCATATACATTGCTTTTATGTTATTCATGTTTCATTAAACTCGACATTTCGTGGCTGGGAGAACTCGGAGTTACTCCCCACTGACTGTGGCTTCCGTGTTTATATTTAATGCGGTCGAACAGGTGGTGATGCATATTTTGGGGTACATGACGAGCTAGCGAGCGAAGTATTTACCTTGGACCTATATTCGGTTCATAGTTTGTATATTATTATATACACTTTTATTTCCGTATTTATACGGGAGATATGTCTCCCGTCTTGTATATTTCTTTTGTAGAATTTTATTTCCGTATTGTAACGAACCTTTTTATTATGTAATGACACCTTCGTATTGTATTCGTATCTTTTATGTATTTAAAATATTTTTTTCTTTCCGCAAATTTGAGGGTGTCACATAATTAGTTAATTATATTTACAAAGAGTTGTAAAATAAATTAACTGGGCATTGTGGGATCCATTATATATTGATATAATGGTAAAATATTACTTAAAATTTAAGTATATATTGTTTATTAACTTGTGTCATATAATTGTTATATGATCAAATTAACACTTAATTATACAAGATAATTAAGCATATGATTAATAAGTATTTGTGGGACAAATATCAAAAATCAAAATAGTCCATATTGGACACATGAGAACCGGTTTTAGCTAGTAGAAAATAATTGTGTTTATTCTCTACTAATTCCACACTCCACCATATGATTATGACATGTATGATACATGATCAATATCATTATACAATCCCATACACTACCATTATGCATGTGAATAAAATAAGAAGAAAATCACCCATTTTGGGGCTTGTGGGTGCCGGCCATAGTGCCATAAATTGGGCAAATGTTGTTCATTTTCATACACTTCATTTTATGCTTATTTTCTTCTTCTCTCTAAAACTCAACATCTCTCTACAACTAACATTCATACACTAATATTCATATCATATTACTAGTGTAGTAATACAATAATATTAGTAGTATTTTTCTTACTTATTATCTAGTTAATAATAAGCTAAGATTATTTGGGTTTAATCTTGGGTGCAACAAGAAGGAGGCAAAGTGTTTTGCACCAACCTTAATTCTTCGATCCATTCGAATATACTTAGCGATTACATCATTTCATAATATTATGATGACAATTGGATCTCAAGAACCACCTTCTTGAATACGATTCTAGAAGAGGTAGAATATTTTATATCCACCTGTGGGTTCGTAGATCCTAATTATCCTAAGTTAATTTTGCAAGCTTAAGAGGATGTCTTAAGTAAGCACTAAAGAGTCGGAATTAGTGTGTCAATCATGTTGTTAAATATTTCTCGACATCTCGAGGAATTATGTTGAATACATGAAGTTTAGTGGGAGCAATATGGTTTTCATCAGTCTTATATGTGGAGACATATTGATCATTTTAGATGATGGAAGATTTTGGAGAAGTAGAATACATCTTTTAGATATCTGGTTTTATGAAGATAAATCTAAAAGGATATTAACGTTAAGTCAAAATTCTTATATTGATAAGATCTTTGACTAGTTCAAGGAAGTTGAACACATGATAATTGATTCCTTTTGCTTCCGCTGCGGGATCAATTACATACGCTGTGATGTATACTCAATCCGACATTTCGCATACTTTGAGCATCACGAATCATTTGCAATCAAATCCAAGTGAGAGTCACTTGATAGCCATAAAGAACATCCTTAGTAGTTGCGAAGGACTAAAGATATGTTCCATGTGTTTGGAGTTTACAGTGAGTTGTGTGTAAGGGGTTACACAGACTTCAGTTTCCAAACTAATCAAAGTGAGTTGAAATCACGAATTGGCTGTATTTTATAGAAGATTTATATGTTGGAAGAGTTCCAAGCAGAAAAGACTATTGGAAAGGTTCCAAGTAGGAGTGACATTTTCAAATATAAATGTCATGTATCCGCTGGTAGTGTTCCAGGCATTTTTATCTGCGGATTTCACAACGGAAATGGAGTACATTGTATCATATGATGATGCATATGAAAGTAGCTTGGATTCGACATTATTGGAGGGACTAGAAATAGTTCCTATAGTTGTATATCCTATCCCATGATACTGGTAAAACAGTGGGAGCTACATTTAGGCCAAGAGTCCTAAGTCTAGATTCAAACCTTGACACGTACTCAGAATGTTTTATGTAATATGATATTACGTAGACAAAGAGAAATAGCAATCAGAAAGATGGGAAAGATGCAAGTATTGCTAATCCATTAGCTATGCTTTTGCAGGCTGAACATGATAGTCATGTCATTTCAATGGGGATTGAAATATGTACCTGAATTGTTAGATATGAGATATGAAATTATTGATAGCGTATCAATTTTTCCAAATATTTGATAATCGCATTCATTGTTAGAGTTTCATTAAAAACTTCTTTATTTAGTTTGACTAAATTTTAATACTTTGTTTATCCGAATTGGTTGAAAGAAAGGTTGAACCCAATTCAAGTGAACAAGATGAACTTAGTGTTTTGTCCCTAGTCACTCATTTGAGGTGACGTCTCGAAGTGACTAGATTGTAAGTCGATCGATGGTTGATTCAACACCATGGGGTCATGGAGATGACTGGTCGTTTACATAGACAGACTGTTGAGACACTCTGTCGGGCAGTGACCATAATAGAGTCCCTTATCAAAATTGTTGAAGCCTGGTCGTGGCGGAGATTTCTATTTTATTCCTATGATTCGATTCTTTAGACTAGCGACCATTTACCTGAGTCGGTGTAGTTTCCGATTGACTTTGGTTGTTGTCCTAGGTCGTGCCGTGAAAGGAGGCCGATGGACATCTTCTGGGTCATGGTGCTCTGCATCATACACTGTAAGATGGGTCAACAGGAATTGTCCACCCACATTGGGTATTTACATCTTCGGGCCACTCGAGGAGTAGTAACTGGAAATGCGTGGCCACGCTCGGAAGAGATCTCTGATAGATTTTTCGGTAAGACAGTTACTCTCCCAGAGCGAGAAAACCACTCTATTTATAATTTTCAACTGCAAGTGCGACCTGTAAGACACCTTGCAATGAGTGGAAGGATGTGACACAAAAGAGACAAGAGAATCGGTAGCACACAACTTGTCGAGACAAGTGGGAGAAATTGTAGGAGGAGGAGTCCTCCGCAATAGTGTTGCTACATGCACAACTTGTATCGGACAAGTGGGAGATTGTTGGAATAAGTGTCCTCCACAATAGTGCATTTATATAATAAAACTCATTTGGAATATACGTGGCATGATTAGTATATTTTGATACTCCACCTCAGTTGATTAACGTAAATCGGTAACGCTCAGCTGACTAGAGTTTGATGTTATTGTCGTATGACGGCGGTGATCAACTGATCCCTTTAGAAAACACCTATAGGATGAGACCCAAATAGAATACTAATTATTTGTATATGATACAGTTTAATTATAGCATTACATATATTTGATATGTACGTTTAGTTACGAGAGTTATTTATTGGAAATTGAGTTAGGAACTCATTCCACTTAAGTTTATTAGTCAATTATACGATAACTGACTGAATAAATTTTACGTCTTATTTTAATACGATTAAATAAGATTTAATTTAATGATTAATAGATAATTCATTAAATTAGTTGAGATTATGCATATATTTTGAGGTAGAGGTAATTAGTTAATTATATTTACAAAGAGTTGTAAAATAAATTAACTGGGCATTGTGGGATCCATTATATATTGATATAATGGTAAAATATCACTTAAAATTTAAGTATATATTGTTTATTAACTTGTGTCATATAATTGTTATATGATCAAATTAACACTTAATTATACAAGATAATTAAGCATATGATTAATAAGTATTTGTGGGACAAATATCAAAAATCAAAATAGTCCATATTGGACACATGAGAACCGGTTTTAGCTAGTAGAAAATAATTGTGTTTATTCTCTACTAATTCCACACTCCACCATATGATTATGACATGTATGATACATGATCAATATCATTATACAATCCCATACACTACCATTATGCATGTGAATAAAATAAGAAGAAAATCACCCATTTTGGGGCTTGTGGGTGCCGGCCATAGTGCCATAAATTGGGCAAATGTTGTTCATTTTCATACACTTCATTTTATGCTTATTTTCTTCTTCTCTCTGAAACTCAACATCTCTCTACAACTAACATGCATACACTAATATTCATATCATATTACTAGTGTAGTAATACAATAATATTAGTAGTATATGTCTTACTTATTATCTAGTTAATAATAAGCTAAGATTATTTGGGTTTAATCTTGGGTGTAACAAGAAGGAGACCTTCTACTTTGGAGGTTGTTTTATGGAGGATCATCCACAAATTTCATGCTCAAGAACAATAAGAAGGATTTCTTATTGTGCCCTTATTAACCGAAAAATCCCAATGTAAGGATGTTTTCGTCTTATCTTTTCTTTTATGCTTTTATATTTGCATGCATGATAACTAGATTCTAAATCATTAAGTTAATGTAATTTAATAAACTAATTAGAGGAGTCTAATTAGAGGTCTAGGACTTTCAGTAAATGGGTTTATAGAATTAAATATAATCCCGATGGCACATTAAAACAACACAAAGCAAGACTCGTTGTCAAAGGCTTTCATCAGCGACCAGGCATTGATTACACCGAAACATTTAGTCCAGTTGTCAAACCATCAACAATCTGACTCATACTCTCCCTTGCGGTCACCAACTCTTGGTCCTTACGACAATTGGATATCAATAACACCTTTTCTGACAAGGAACTTTAACCGACGACGTTTATATGGCTCAGCCCCAAGGATTCGTTGAAACCTCCAAACCCGACTTTGTTTGCAAACTAAACAAAGCCATTTAGAGCTTGAAACAAGCCCATAGGGCCTGGTATACTGAACTCAAAACATATCTTGTCACATATGGTTTCAAACAATCCATTTCCGATTCGTCGTTATTTATTCTTAATAATAAAATAGCATGCATCTTCATGTTAATTTATGTTGATGACATTATTATTACCGGTCCAAATAAACAACACCTACAACAGTTCGTTACCACACTATCTAACCGATTCTCTTTAAAATATCTCGGACCCCTATCCTATTTTCTAGGCGTCGAAGTCACACCAAATAAGCATGGACTTCATCTAAACCAGTCCAAATACATTCACGACCTACTAGACAAATACAATATGTCTAATGCTAAACCAAACACAACCCCAATGGCTACTGACGCACACCTATGTAAGTTTCTTAAAATCAATATTAGACATTTCTAATATCATAATAAAATTAGTTTACTCATAAAACTAATGGATCTTATGCATGCATAACAAAATTACAAATAAGGAAGAAGAAATTGTTCCTTACAATGAAAATAAACGATTTTGGGCACAAGATTAGGACACCTTCCTAATCTTGTTCTTGAGCTTAAAATATTTGGGATGAAATTCCAAGTCCTTAGTATAAGAACTCTCCTTTTGTTGCACCAAGACAAACCCCCTTTAATCACTATATTAGATACTACACTAGTATAATATAGTAGTCTCCCTTAAAATAACTAAAAATCTAATTACTACACTTAGTAAATATTATTAGTAAGAAAAATGAATTTCAAGTTTATGGTAAAAACTTCTTAAGTTTTGTAGAGTGAGAAAGAGGAAATATAAGGAGAGATAAGTGTGTCTTGAAAATGAGATCAAGTATGAACTAAATAAGGAGAAAACATCTCCTCATCTCCTTATTTAGCACACTTGGACCGGCCACCCATGGGCATGGGTAAGGGTGAATTTGCTTTTTGTCTTAACAAAGCAATAGGTAGGTATCTAGGCTTAGGATTTAATCATATCATCTAATTCTCAATTATAACACCTATTAAAGCCTAAACATGTACCCTACTACCCATATAAACCGGTTTTGCCACGTAAAATGGGAGTCCATTTTATTTTTGTAATTTGTCATTTGTCACATATGTGACATGTGACATGTAACATGTAATTAAGCTTATAAATATACATTTAACTAATTTAAATGCAATTTCATAACAAATAAATTAGACTTAATATTTTAAGTCACATTTTATAATTACAAGTAAATAAAATGGGTCGTCTCATATTTGGTTAATATAATCTACAACAGTTTGTAATTATAATCGACCAATTTCACTTATCTCAAATGTTTCATAAACATAATGCATTCTTAGTAATATAACAATTAAATTACTAAAATGAATCTTATTTAATCATATTACAATAAGATATATTTCTCACTTTAAACTTGTTCAAATTAAGGGATTAATTAATCTGTATCGCTATACAATTAATTAATGTACATGATTTGGGGATTGTCTTTTAGGTGTGACCTCAAGGGATCAACTGATCACCACCGTCATACGACAGTAACGTCAAACTCAATTGAGCCAATCGTTACCGATTTATGTTGATCTGTTGACTATAATATTCATCATCCCTTAGTATTCTTATTATCGAGATTTATATATTGTGATCGCACTATTGTTGTGGACATTTACTCCAACAACCTAATTCCAGAAGACCACAAATCCATACAAGATCACTCGGACTATCGAGCCATCGTTGGGAGTCTACAATACCTCTCCCTCACATGCCTCGATATCTCCTTCACTGTCAACCGTCTCGCACAATTTCTCCACCATCCCACCTCTACCCATTGGTCTGCCTTGAAACACCTTCTTCGCTACCTTCAAGGGACCCAAACACATGGCATACAACTTTACCAGAACACGCCACTCTGCCTCCACGCTTTCTGTGACGCTGAATTTGCTAGAGATAAGGATAATTACGTCTCCACCACCGGCTACATCATCTATCTCGGACGAAATCCCATATCCTGGTCATGTAAAAAGCAACGCGGGCTTACCCTCTCTACCACCGAAGTTGAATTTCGAGCACTCGCCGCTGTCACTTTTGAAACTCTCTGGCTCCGAAATCTTCTCACGGAACTTCAAGTCACTGTCACCAAGCCACCAGCTATCTACTTTGATAACATGTCCGCAACTCTCTATCCGAAAAATCCTATTTTCCACTCTCGTATGAAGCACATGGCTCTCTCATTCCACTTTGTCCACAAACAACTTCAACTTGGCAATACCCTTATTCAACATATTGCAAGCAAAGATCAATTGGTCGATGCTCTCACCAAACCTCTTCCCAAGCTGCGCTTTCATGAATTACGAGTCAAGATAGGCCTCCTTCCTGTGACGTTTATCTTGCAGGGGCGTATTAACCACATCTCGCAAAATATTACAACGCAATCAAATCCCGATATACAAGATACTGTATAATTGTAATTATAGACAATATTCACTGCATACAATCTTTGTATAGGATATTATACTTTACCTAAGTTAGCTCCTCTCTCCCTTATAAATATATTGTAAATCATTCAGCTAATATTCATTCAAAACCTAATCTTACAGTGACCACTCTAACTAGACGACATTGGACTACGTATAATCTTTGACCGATTTTGAGGGTGGATGTGTCAAGGTACTTGAATTGGTGGGTAGAAGAGGGCCTTATTGGATCCTAAGGCATATCATGCATCATGCGTGCATTGAAATTAGTAAAAGTATGGTGGAGGATTTCTGTCTACATTGGAAAAGTATCATACTTAGTGTGTGCTTAAGAAAGGTGAAGTGAACTGTTTTTTTAAACAATCTATTTTTGCTTGCTTTGAATGAGTTGTATCACGTGAAAGGGATACCAAAGAAGGTGGATGAAAGAGGCAATTATACCCACAACGTGCAAATGAATTTAGGGTGAGTATTTTATGTTTTTAAAGGTGACACTACTGATTCATGCTTAATTTCTTTTGTTATTAGTTTCTTTAATTTGAAATGGTGTTTCAAGAATGTTATACCCGCTTAATTCACCACTTCAATTCATGCTGACTTGCTAAACATGTTGCCTTAATATTCCAATTTAAATGCTCGACCACTTTTGTCTGGCTCCCCGATATTTAATAATACATCTCATGCGTTGATTGTAAACCTCTTTCCACCTCAAATGCCCACCATTATTTACACTTTATTGACTGCTCTGCAGTTACATACATTGTTTATGTTACAGTGGTTGAAAACAACTTCATTAATGGGTCAAAAGATATTGTATTTTGGAACCGATTCACGCAACCATATTCTTATATACTTTGCTATTGTTTTCATGGACACGGACGTTACATCGTTTTAAGCTATTATTTTAATTTGGTAAAAGTGTCACATTCAAATCAAGTTCTCATAAAATAACGCCTTAATTTTACTTTTTCAGGAATATGTCGTAGGCTTGGATCAAGAAATTGTCACGTTCCTAGCGGGCATGTAATTAATTTAAGGTTGTTTTAGTTGTTTGAGTATGGTGTTGCTCCAAACTAAATGTGATAATACTGTCCCACATAGGAAGAACATTGGGGGAGTTTTATCCTTATATATGGATGTGTACTACTGAGTGGTAACAAGATTATAGAGGATAAAATATAATTGTAACACCTGTAAATTTAGCGATTTGATTTTATTATTTAGCTTTAATTTTATCCTTAAATAGTATTTTAGTTTAATTGGGTAGAAACCGTGTCGTTTCCGTCCGTCATGAGTTCATAATCGAACTCTACGCGAAAATCCAAGTGGGTCAACCCAACATGAGATTTGGGCCTTTTATTATTCACCTTCACAAAACAAACCCACCATAAACTACATCTGCATCCTCCATTTTTCAGCATACAACTTCATTCCTTTCATCAACCCAAAAACCACCATTAAACCTACATATAATTCAAAAGTTTAAGACGGATGTCATTTCTTCCTCTCTCAACGAAACTTCATTATTTTTAAACCATTTTTCTCCTCTCATTCTCCTCTTCTTTTTAATACCATAAATCTCATCTTCCTTCAACTTTTTTATAAAACCTGTCTTTTAGATCTAATCTTAAGACGGACATAATTTCTTCGTTTCTTAACGAAATTTAATTCCGTTTAGTGTTCCACAATCCTCTCACCGTCCTCCTTCTTTCTAGGTAATAAAAGATTGAATCTTTGAACTTTGTTTTAAGACCATTTTGCAGAATTTCGGTTTTAGGTTCTTTTATATTAATTGTCGTAAAATGTGAAATTTTGAAGAGTTGGGTCATGGAAATCCGTTGGTATCGTTAGGTTCCTTGAGGATAGCTTATTTGGAGTGGTAAAGAGGTAATGTTGACAGGTTACTCGATATCACATTTTTATGTGTTCCTTCTGTGTTTTAGGATAATAATTATGATAAAGATGAGTTCTTTGTTAGTTAGTGTCATGAACTCATGTTCTTACTTGTTGAATTTACTAAGTTATGATTCACTTGTCTTACTATGGTGGAAGATGGTGGTTTGTATGCTAATCCTTCTTATCATGTAAACATGTTATTAAGTCACTAATGTTGGTTTATTTAGTCATCCCTTAATGTTTAGGTTGGATGTTTAATACTCACATGAAGATTGTAATGTTGTAAAGTGATGAATTTATAATGATAATTACAAATGGGTTTGAGTTTGTATGCCTTGAGTTGTAATTTGTGGTGTTTTCGGAATTCGGAGGCCTCATCCGGCCGACAAGCCGCCGGTAGGTCGACCGGCTCGGGAGTCTGTAACACCCCCATATATCAAAGAGCCTTACAAGTCCTCCTTAGCCCATGGAGATGCTACCATCTCGGTTGCCCGAGATAGTACATATCAAATCAAGCGATAAAGAAACATTACTTACTTAAATCCATAGTTAAAATCAAATACATTATCTGAAACAGACTGCATACCGTCTGACCAAACAATCCAACCAATGAGTGTTAAAGTATTATAAACCGACTAATGTATATGACTCCAAAAATGCTAAGCGGAAGCTATGACTCGATGTAGTGATCACGTCCGCATCCCAACACAGCTTACGGATTACCTATGATCACCTGCTCACCATTTGCCAATGGATCACAGCAGTTTTATAAAACCATAACGGGGTCAGTAATAATAGATAACGACCAATGTAAAAGACTAGCATAAGGGAAAGAGACTCTGGAGGGTCACCGCAGCGGTCACCTCAGTAGACTCAAGTTACCATCCCTGCTCTACAAAAACTACCAATTGACCCTGGACTGCAGCCACAGGCGTCGAAATTCCATCTCAGCGCAACGAGACAAACCCATGACATTAATTTGCACAGCCCCCACGTAGCGGGATAACTACTAGGGCGAACTCGGGGTGTGATCCGTCTCCCAACGGATTCACCAACCAGTAACCATCGTAACAGCCCAAACTCCAACCCCAAACTCCATCATCATCATAAATCAAACAATCAAGTATTATACAGTATCTCATCACATCAATTAGCATAATCAAATACTGATCAGGGAAATCCTACCTTATTGACAATTCCGCAATGAACAACGAGTACTCAAAATCTTTCCTCTACGAAGTCCCCTCCTAATAAAAAAATAATCACATAATCATCACAAACAATTTCCCCCTTTTTCCCACAATTCAATTAAGGTTATAACAGTACATACAAATTACAAAGTATAGATACTTACCAATGAAATAAACAAAGTAGCGAGAGATCGGATCCGCCACGAGATGCTTAAGGATGTTCCTGAGGAATTAGAGAGAGTATTGAGAGGAAATAGGGTTTGCTTTGAGAAACGTAATGATAATTGTGAATCCTTATTCCTCTTATTAATCCTTAATCAACCGTCCGACTAGTCCTCGAAACCTGTCATACTCGATCGAGTACATTATTTACTCGGTCGAGTGCCTAACTCACTCGGCCGAGTACACAATAACAAAAGACTATTTCAAACGACTGACCAATCTACTCGGTCGAGTAGACTCAACTCGACCAAGTACCCAATCCACTTGCTCGAGTAAGCTTTACTTGGCCGAGTGCCAAGTACACAAAAATACGAAGTATTACAGTCTTCCCTCCTTAAGAACGAACTCCGTTCTCAAAGTTCACAACTCATACTCCTACCACACAAATACCCATGCCAACAACCAACATAAGACACAACAATACACGTAACATATATCACGTATAATCACAAAACTAACAACAATGACACATATCACAGCATGTATCAAACTACCCACCCCAAGACATTAACATTAACATAGACTACCAACATCCAACTATCTCCTTCCCCCTCTTAAAGAACCAGGTTACGCCCTCGTAACCGAGCATACCTCCTCAAACAGATGCGGGTATCTATCCCTCATCACAGCTTTAGGCTTCCAAGTTGCTTCTTCCACGTTAAGGTTAGACCATAACACCTTCGGTAGCGTCGTCTCTCCATTCCTGGTCTTGCGCACCTTCCGGTCCAAGATCCCCTTTGGCACCTCAACATAGGTGAGTGCCTCATCAAGCTCAATGGTTTCAGCCTCAAGAACATGAGACTGGTCACTCAGATACTTCCTTAGTTGCGACACATGACACGCATTATGGACCCGATCAAGAGCAGGTGGTAAGGCCAAACGATACGCCACCTCTCCAACCCGATCCAAAATCTCATAGGGACCTATGAACTTCTGGCTCAACTTGCCCCTCTTCCTGAATCTCATCACCCCACGCATAGGTGACACCTTCAAAAGGACTTTGTCACCCACCTGGAACTCAATATCTCGACAATGAAGATCTGCAACGCTCTTTTGGCGATCTTGCGTTGCTTTCATCTTCTTGCGAATCAACTTCACTTACTCGATCATGTCCTGAACCATCTGGGGTCCAATAACTACCGCCTAAGAACTATCATCCCAACAAACCGGACTCCTGCATCTCCTCCCATACAAGGCCTCAAAAGGTGCCATCCCAATACTCGAGTGATAGCCGTTATTGTAAGAGAACTTTATCGAATCCAGCTTATCCTTTCAACTCCCCCTAAAGGATAGCACACAAGCCCTAAACATATCCTCTAAGGTCTTGATTATCCTCTCCCTCTGGACATCCGTCGCAGGATGAAAGGTTGTACTCATCTTCAATGTCGTTCCCATAAGCTCTTGCAGTTCCTTCCAGAATCTAGAAATGAATCTTGCATCACGGTTTGATACTATATGACTAGGTACCCCATGCAGCTTCACCACATGCTTCCTATAGGTCAAAGCTAGCTCGATCTTGCTCCAAGTATCCTTCATAGGCACGAAATGGGATGACTTGGTAAACCGATCCACGATCACCCAAATCATGTTATTCCCCTTCTGCGATTTCGGAAGTCTCACCACAAAATCCATGGATATAGACTCTCATTTCCACTCTGGCACCTCTAAGGACTGAATCTTACCCTGCGGTCTCCTTTTCTCCCCTTTGACTCGATGAGATGTCAAACATCTCGCAACAAAGTCAGCTACCTCTTTCTTCATTCACAGCCGGATGAACCGAATAAGGAGTACTATGAGCCTCAGTCAAAATCACCTTCTTAAGCTCCGGATCGTTCGGCATACACCATCGGCCCTCAAATATCACACTCCCATTAGCATGAATCAAAAATCTAGGAGTGGTACCTGCCTCTACTCCCTTCTTCTACAACTAAATCTTCGGATCCTCTAACTGCTTGCTTCTAATATCATCATATAAGCCCGACTCGGTCATCAAGTTAATAATAGCATCTCCCTTCCGAATAACATGGATCCTCATCTTCGCTACCTCGTCTCGCAGCCGCATCAAGGACATCGCAGTGCACAAGGAATGTACACTCTTCCAACTCAAAGCATCAACAACTACTTTCGCCTTCCCCTTATGATAGATGATCTCCATATCGTAGTCTCCAATTAGCTTCATCCACCGCCGTTGCCTCATATTCAAATCCTTCTGGGTATAGATGTACTTCAAACTCTTATGGTCTGAGAACACCTTAAAACTAGCACCATACAAATAGTGCCTCCAAATCATCAACGCGAACACCACTGCACCCAACTCCGGACGCGAGTAGGGTAATTCTCCTCATAAGGCTTCAGCTGCCTCGACGCATAAGCGATCTCTTTCCCATTTTGCATCAGAAAACATCCCAAGCCACACTTCGATGTATCCGTATACATCTCAAAATTCTCACTCCCCTCGGGTAATGCCAAAACAGGAGCCATAGTCAAACGCTCCTTTAAGATTTGGAACGCCGTCTCACAACTCTCGTTGCAGAAAAACTTATTCTCCTTCCTCATCAACGCCGTCATTGGTCTAGCTATCCTCGAGAAGTCTTTCACAAACCTTCTGTAGTACCCAACCAAACCCAAAAAGCTTCTCACCTCCGCCACGTTCTTTTGTGCCTCCCAGTTAGACACCGCCTTGATCTTACTCGAATCCACCATTAGCTCTTCTTTAGATATCACATGCCCTAAGAATGCCACCTTCTCTAACCAGAACTCGCACTTAGACAATTTGGCATACAACTGGCTGTCTCTCAAGGTTTGTAACACGATCCTTAGATGCTCTGCATGCTCCTCCTTAGTTTTATAATAGACCAAGATGTCGTCAATGAATACCACCACGAACGTGTCCAAATATTGACTGAAAATCCGGTTCATAAGGTCCATGAATACCGCTGGTGAATTAGTCAACCCGATCGGCAACACCACATACTCATAATGGCCATACCTCGAATGAAACGCCGTCTTCGGAATGTTACTATCTTTTATCCTCAGTTGTTGATACCTCGACCTCAGATCTATCTTCGAAAACACCCCAGCTACACTCAACTCGTCAAACAGATCGTCAATCCTAGGCAATGGATACCTATTCTTTACCGTCACATGGTTCAACTTACGGTAATCAATGCATAACCGTAAGCTATCATCCTTCTTCTTCACAAATAGAACCGGTGTCCCCCACGACGATACACTAGGTCCAATGTACCCCTTGTCCAGTAGCTCATTCACCTGCTTCTTTAAATCCTCAAGCTCCTTCGGTCCCATGCGATACAGGGCCTTATAAATCGGTCCCGTACCCGGCTTCAAGTCCAAGATAAAATAAACATCTCTCTTCGGAGGTAATCGCGGTACCTCATCCGGAAAAACATCATCGATCTCAGTCACCACCTTAATATGATCTGCAATCGGCCCCTCAACTCTGGTACCCTCACATGACATAAAATCATAGGGTAGCCCTTCCTTAGGTAGGTCTTCAATGTAATAGCCGCTATCATCTTCACTTTAGGCTTCACCACGAATCCCCGATACGACAATCTAACTCCCTTTGGACCCCTTAAAGACACCTTTTTCTGATGACATTCTACATTAGCTTTATACTTACCCAACTATTCCATCCCGACAATGATCTCAAACCCGTCTAAAGGAAATTCAAACAGGTTAACAGGAAAATTCACTTCCCCCACAATCATATATACGCTCCTAAACAACTTATTACAAGATACAGACTCTCGTGAAGGTATAAATACCTCATCATTTACAGACTCACTACTTCCCAATCCCAAGAACACGACATGGCTCTTTGAAATAAAAGAATGGGTTGCCCCCGAATCGAATAAGACAAAAGAAGGAACACGGTTAACAAAAAATGTACCGATAACAATCTGCGCGTCTGCCTCTGCCGCTTGCTTATCCATCATGAACAGTTTACCACTATTCTTCTGGCCGCCCCCTTACAACACCCTCATATACCAAAGAGTCTTCCAAGACCTCCTTAGCACATGGGGATGCTACTATCTCGGTTGCCCGATGTGGTACATATCAAATCAAGCGATAAAGAAACATTACTTATTTAAATTCATAGTTAATATCAAATACATTATCTTAAACAGACGGCATACCGTCTGACCAAACAATCCAACCAACGAGTGTTGAAGTAATATAAAACGACTTATGTATATGACTCCAAAATTCTAAGCGGAAGCTATAACTCGATGTGGTGATCTCATCCTCATACCAACGCAGCCTACAGAATACCTGTGATCACTTGCTCACCATTGCCCAATGGATCACAACAATTTTTTAAAACAATAACGGGGTCAGTAATCGTACATGCCGACCAATGTACAGGACAAGCACATGGGAAAGAGAATGAGAAACCGGAGGGCCACCAAATCTGTCACCTCATTAGACTCAGGTTACCATCCCTGCTCTACAAAAACCACCAATTAACCCTAGACCAAAGGCACAGGCGTCGAAATTCTATCTCACTGCAGCGAGACAAACCTGGAATATTAATGTGCACATCTCCTTCGTAGCGGAATAAATACGTGGGCGAACTCGGGGTGTGATTCGTTTCCCAACGAAATCACCAACCAGTATCCATAGTAACCATCGTAACAACCCTAAATCCAACCCCGAACTCCATCATCATCATCATAAATCTAACAATCAAGTATTAGACAATATCTCATCACATCAATTAGCATAAGCAAATATTGAGTAGGACAACCCTACCTTATTGACAATTCCGCAATGAACAACGAGTACTCAAAATATTTCCTCTACGAAACCCCCTCCTAATCAAAGAATAATAACATAATCAATACCAGCAATTTCACCCTTTTCACCCAATTTAATTAAGGTTATAACAGTACATACAAATCACAAAGTATAGATACTTACCAACGAAATGAAAAAAGTAGCGAGAGATCGGATCCGGCAGGAGATGGTTAAGGATGTTCTTGAAGAGTTAGATAGAGTTTTGAGAGGAAATAAGATTTCGTTTGAGAAACGTAATGATAATTATGAATCCTAATTCCACTTATTAATCCTTAATCAACCGTCCAACTAATCCTCGAAACCCATCGTACTCGATCGAGTACAACATTTACTCGGTCGAGTACAACTTACTCGGTCGAGTACAACTTACTCGGTCGAGTACAACTTACTCGGTCGAGTGCTTAACTCACTCGGCCGAGTACACAAGAACAGAAGACTATTTCAAACGACAGACCAATCTACTCGGCCAAGTACCTAATCCACTCGGTCGAGTAATCTTTACTCGCCCGAGTGCCAACTACACGGAAATACAGAGTATTATAGAGTCCCTGATGTGTTGATGTTGATTTTAGCGTCTTGGACTATAAGAATGTCCCAGCTGGTGGGCCGGCCGCGTGCCCCCACCCGTAAGATACTTGCGTTTTCAAAAGTGAGCCTGAGTCCCAATCAGCCGCCGGTGGGCCGACCGGCTGGGAGGCCTAGAACAATTTGTTGAAAATTTCGAAGTCACCATGTTCCTCAGCCGGCCGACCGGCTGGGAATCCTTTGCTATGTCTTTTTTTTAGTTTTTTGGTTTTGCTTGGTCGCCCAGTCGGCCGTCGGCTGCCTGACCGGCTTGGGACCCCTTGTAGGCTGTGTTATCTTCTTTCTTACATAAATTCATATGTAACGGTTTTTATAGTTTGTTTACGTTATAATCTTATGAAATGACGTAGAATATTTATATAAGAACTATATCGTAGCTCACATGCCCTATTCACATGTTTAGTGACGGTTTTATATGTTTAGCTCATTTAAGTCATTTATACCTTGAGTAGTCGGTTGAGTCATGGTTGTTGGATGATATTGAACTCTCATTTTTCGTTTGTACCTTTATACTCGTTATATTTTGTGTCGAAGCGATAGGGTACATTCTCTACTGATTATGCATATGTTAATGGGAATATGACGACGTTGTTGGGAGGCGAACGGTTAGCGTTTATCGACCCGACCATCAAATGTTGTATTCTTGCGAGGTGGTGTCATTGCATGTAGTGTACTTACTTGTTTATTTTAGACCCCTTCTTCCGTGTGGTTTAGCCGGAAGATGGTGCTTGTACTCTTTCCGCTCTTTCGTGTGGTTTGACGAATTTGCGGTACTCGGCTTTCACTGGGTTGATTGAGTCTTGGATACGAAACGTTTATCGCATGTCGAATTGAAACACGTTTATTCCGAGAGTCTTGCCAGGTTTAGACTAGGACCGTATTATATTATTGTCGTCCTACCGGGAGGATTAGACTCTTGAGTATACAAAATGTTTATCGTATACGGTTCAGGGAAATATTTATCATGTGGACTTGCATTCGAACTGTCTTGCAAAGTACATATGGTAGTGCGTGTCATTTACCGTAAGAGTGTGTTTCTAGGACATGATGGTTTGTTAGGTGTATATTGGATGGTTGGACGATGCCTTGTATTGTCTTGTGTGTCATGTCTATTACCTCTTCAATTATATGGTTGCTAGCGGCGAGATGCAAGCCGTCAGTAGCGATATAGTTGCCAATGTGAGTCTTCCCTAGTCTTGTTTATATGATGATCATATCATTGTTACTCCTCACATGTTTATAGTGCATAAACCCTTCCATTCCTCATGTCTTATTTGTGCTCCATTCTTCATAATACCATGATAATACTGCATAATAGGACTACTGGTACCCAGAAGTGTTTCATAATAATCCTGAAAAGCATTGAGGATGTCCTGAGAAGCATGAAACATAATTCCATTAGCCCCCTCTATCTGAAATACCTTATTTTGAATTTGCCTTTGTTTAATAAGTTTGTAAAACATTGCAGAATTAACATCCCCATCTTTGGCCCAACTTGGTTTAGCTTTTTGTCTTAAATAATCCATTTTAGCCTGCCCTAACAGTATATAACTCATCGTAGTTTGATACTCATTATCCATAAGATAACAGTTTGTAGGATCATTTTGCAAATTTCTCCGACATTCAAGAAGCATATTATGGGCTATCTCAGCAATCCTTTCCACATCAGAGAGAATTTTCTTATTAAGATTTCTCAACAAAGATTTCAACAGTTTAAGTTTGAAAATGGACCTGAAATCTCCTTATTCCAACCTGATTCTACAATTTGATTATGTTCTATATTTCAAATTATATCCATGGTTTATTAAGGTGTACGCTCTCTCAATTTAAATGATTTACTCTATCATGTAAATGATTGACCATTTTACTCCTATTTTAACACCCACCTTTTCTATTTTGTCCTCATTCCAATTTCCTCTCTCCAATTATTTACAATCAATACCCACAAACCACCTAGCTGCCTCTTTTTATGCGCACCCCTAGCCAAACGCGCCATTTTCACCATAGTCAGCAAAGCCTACCATATCCCCTACCCACTCAGGCATGCCCTTGCACCACCCTCGCCTCCATGCATGCAACCCTTGTCGCCTCTCTGCACTGCCCTTCTCGACTACCGTGATCCGCGCATGCCACCCTTGCCACCACCCTACCACCCCTGACTTTAATTTTAATAAATTCTAATTTCATAAATCCTAATTAAATTTACATTTATCAAACATGAAACAAAGAAATTAAAGCTTTCTTGAATTAATAATTATTAATTGATTAATATCAATAATAATAATCATTATTGAGTAATTTGGTGAAATTTTAATTATTTTTGAGGGGGAGAGGAAAGGGAAATTATATTTTAGAAGGGCAATGTAAGGAAAAATTATGGCAAAAAATTAAAGAGTAAGTCATGTACACGAAAGAGCAATTAACTTTATTAATGCACAAAAAAAAATGTAAGTTGCCTTCTAGCAACTTATGGTTCACTTTACAAAACATTAATTTGTTTTCATGTAGTTAGAGATTGATTCTTGTATGAGTTATTTAATAAATTATTGTATTCATTCGCATTTTCCTGAATTAGCTTTATTTGTATTCCAATTATAATATGGTTATAGTTAAATTTGAACAATTTATAAAAAAAAATGTTAATTTTATAGAAAATTGTGAGGAATAAAATACACTATGATTTATCTGAAGTTATTTTTGATGTTTTAGTCGTATACTCCCTCCTAGTTTCCATATTGTTCCTTCTTTCCTATTTGAGCTTAGTTTGGTGTTTTTTCCCCTTTCCTTATTCGGAAGCTTTTGTGTGGTCCAAATTCAATTGTATGTGGGGTAGTGTGTTTTATGTGGTCCAAATTCACTTTCTTAATCCTTGTGTACAAAAGAAAAGGGAAGAACATGTAAAATAGGAGGGAGTATATTATTAAGAACGCCGAGTATCTTAATGGTAACCTATTCTAATTTGATTCATATATATGTTTTATTTAGCATCATCAGAATATGATTTTTTTATTCATTACATGGCATTTTATTCGCTTATAACTGAGAAAAAATTGTTATATTGTTAGTTATTTCCATATTCGACGTAATTTGAAGTGATCGTGTTGTTTTGTAGGGTTTCTGAGCATTGGAGTGGATATAGGCTGTTGAGTTTGCTAGGAGTTACTCGCCTTAACCAATTTGCATCCTTAGGGGTTTTCATGATATTGGTGAAGGTGTAGCCCTTGGCACGGTAACTTATCTCTTAATAATCAGCTTTATTGTCTAGTATCATCAGATTTTTCTGGATAGATCACTTTGGTTATGTGTTGTTAGTCTTGTCATTGTAAGTATGGGTGAGGTTGATGTAGTCGGGTTCTTTTGTGTAACATCCTCAAATAATTGGGTAGTCTATTGATGAGCTTAATTGACTTGTTCTTAAAGGGATTGAAAGTACTACTCATATCAACAAATTACACTTTGTTTTGTAGTTATCCATGTAGAAGAACTCCACGACTAAGCGTACTTGACTAGAAGTCTTGGCTGAGAGTAGTCTTAGATGGGTGTTACAAGTGGTATCAAACCAACCTTACGATCGTGTGGTATAACACCCTCGCCCAAACTTTGGACCGGGTGCTGTTACTGACGGAGTCAGGGTAGTTTGCCAAGATGTGTACATGACCCACGTATGAGCACAGATTTCACTCCTCTTAAGACTACTCACAGCGAAAACTCCTAGTCAAGCACGCTTAACTGTGGAGTTCTTTTGCATGGATAACCAGAAAAGAAAGTTCATTTTATTTATATGAGTAGCAACTTCAATCCCTTTATGAACTAGTTCGAGATGCGCATGAGTGAGGACAAAATGCACTGAAAAGGACTCGTGTTGATATGTGGGACATGTACACAGTCTGACGAGCTACCATGAGTAATTGCTCTCGGTTCAAGGTTTGGACTGGGTGTTTTTGGATCATTTATTTTCAACAATATTTTGTGGTTTTGCCTTATCATAAGCCATATTACCCTAGCTCGGCCCATATGGTATAAAGAATTAACTGTTTGTCTAGAGAAAGTACAGCTGAGTTTTTCGAGAGCACGTTTATTTTTATAATACTTCTTTTTAATGTCATATTGTTTTGAAAAAGGAGTAAAACGCAATGTCAAAGAGTTTCAAGACAATCAATGTTTATTATCTATACCGAAAGGCCCCATAAAGAGATTTTCGTGGATTTCATCACGCTATATTTGAGTGTAACTTTTCTTAATTTGTAACAAAGGTAGAACTAAATATGTTGCAATGCAATGTTTTTATTATTATATTATATACATAATTTTATTCACCTAATATTTATTCCTCTAGGTTGTAGCAAGCTACTAGTTTAACATTTTGGTTTGTGATAGATTGGTCAAAAGACGCCAAAAAGATGTATGCGCTTTCCAAAGAGGTAGATTAGGACGAAAATTTTATGTTTTCAGATGTCGAAGAAGAATATGCTAAAGTTTTTTACAAAATGTAAAACTCAATTGGTCTTTGTTGCTAATATACTTCAACTATAGCCTGACATGTATTTCATATAACTGCTATCTTTCTCTACAAATTGCATTTTTCAAGGCAACGATTGAAATGTCTAATGCAGATTATTATGTAAAAAATGGATGATGATATAAAGATTTACGACCGTGTAAAATAAGATTCCTTATTATTTATGGAGCAGGTCTTTAATATTCTTTTTGTCGTATATTAGACAGACTTGCAACACTTCTTAATAAAGAACTGGGTAATTCAATTATTTATATTGGTTGTATGAAAAAATGGCCTTTTTTAAAGGATCCAAGAATTAAATGGCGAGCAAATATTAATAATATTGTTGAACGGTAAATATCATTTTTTAATATATTATCCAATGATAACAAAAAAGTAATGCAAATACTTTCTCCATCTCACTTAGTTAGTCCCTTTCATTTTGAAGGGCAAGGATAATTTTGAAGGTAAGGAAGATAAGGTGGTGGAAGGGGAGAACGAGTGGACATTTTATAAGTTTTTATATTTCTTAGCGTAACTAAGTTATTCACAACTTAGTTGAGGAGAAGGAAGGGGAAAAGAGAATGTGGAAGAGCCCAAATTTTCTAAGCGTTTTAACATCTCTTAGCGTAAAAGTGTTGATTACTCATCATTCAATTGAAGAGGAGGGGGAGAAGCAGTATTGAGCATTTAAATGATTCAAAATTAAGGTTGCAATATGTGCGTTGGTTCATTTATTTTTACATGTTTGATTTTAGAAAACCATTTGCAACTTGTTATACTAAAATCCTACAATTCGTTTTAGAATATTGTTTGTGAAGATTGAGTATCATTATAGTTCTTCACTAAAACTTGTGAGAGATAAACATTTGTACCCATCATCGACATATTCACTTGTACTAATCGGCATTCGACATGGCTTTAGAGCACAAAATCGAAATAACATGAAGCTCGGAACGTTCATGGCACTAGACAAGTTGGTAAAGTGTTTTGAAACCCTGATCATATGGTGTCGAAGGTCGTAAATGCAGTATCGATCCATGCAAATTTTGACAATGGGGGCATTGTTCCTTTGATACCTTAGGCAATCATATTTCGGGCTAGTGCAACTTCTTCTAATCATGGTTTCTCCTAAACATGCATATTTTCTTTTTGCCAGACTACCAAAACCCAAAAAAGTAAGTCTTTAGATGATTGAAAATTTTACTAAGATTTTTTTTAGTTTTGCTTTGGTACGTAACCTTTAATCTATTTCGATGATGGAAAGTTGCGGTTGTAATAGCCATTATAATTAAGCCCCGAATATGTTGGCTGATGAATCCTTTGTGTTGTAAAAATGGTATAAATTCTACGGTGTTCCATTTGTGTATTGAATAAAAACAAGTCGTATTTTTTAGGGTATTCCAATGCTTTGGAATCTCCATTTATTTAGTGCGGCGTATATTATTTAACTGAAAACATATTTAGTTAATTAGTAGGTTTCGGTAAAATGTAAGTATATTAACCAAAGAAACATTCAACAAATTACACCAATCCAATTCAAATCACAAAGCTATAGTAAGAGTATAATAATTTCTAATGTATCCAATCCCTAACCTTGCTCCATTATTCACTCCTCTTTCATATCAACTTAATTTTGACATTAAGCTCTGAGCTTATCTAAATGGTAATAAACTCAGGCCTAGGAATACCATGGTGGATAGCTTGTTTTTATTGATAAGTTGTGATGTTTATTTAAACTAACCTCCTGCAAGAGGACGATGTGAACCGTTGTAGTATTGGGAGGGCTGAACCCAAGGAACAGTGATTTATGCCTCTCGGATTGTCATTCTCGGTTCTAGTATAGTTCTAGCAAAGAGATGAGGGGTAACAAGCTATAATCTACTAGTAATGAAGTCAAGGCACACAATAAAGGAAACTAGCATGAATAAGCAAGGAGTGACAACAATAATTAGAAAAGCATTGAGGGATTTACGGAGTCCATGCAATCAGAAGACAATAAAGAATGAGCTACAATAGTGACTAGTCTCAAGCAAGCAATAAGGTGATTAAGGGGATGCTAACCCTCTCGGGCCCAACACAGTTCTAGGGTGATTACCCCCTCTCACAACCGCAACCACCCCACGACACCTAGCATTACATCAAAACCCAATCTCGTAATGAAGAGACCTAAACCACTACCTGAGATCCTTTCTTCCCTAACCCAAGTCTCCTTGTGATAAGCTATGGTAACTGGAACAAACCTAGAGGCGTACTAGGTAACTCCCTATATTAAACTAACATAGGTAGCTTAATTAACCCAATACTAGTTTAGTGAATAATTTATTATGTGAAAATCATCAACACAAACCCCAACCCCCAACAAGGATACTACTTACAAAGCATGATTACGACTAAGGTAATGATATTAATAACGATAGGAATGAAATAAACCATTCTAAGATACTAAAGACAATTACTTTAATAAAAATATTTTAAACTAATTAAGGGGAACCAATACTAATGCTAAATATAAGAACTTTGTGTGACAACCCTCGCGAATGCGGAAATAATAAACAAACAAGCATGTGAATTATAATGCGGAAATAGGTAGATTTTAAAAACTTTTATACATGCAAGTTAAATAAAACGAGGAGTGTCAAAATATTACAAACTAAGTACGGAATATACAATAAAGAGACGGGGTCTCTTAAAATGTTAGCAAAGAACAAGTGTTTAACCAAAACTAGCTACTATCGTCTAGAGGTGAACTTCCAGGGACAACGCCCGCTAGCTCACACCCGAACCCCAAAATATCAGATCCAAAAAGTCATCCATAGCATGCAACCTGTTCATCCATGAAAACCATGAATGCCACAGTCAGTGGGGAGTAACTCCGGGTTCTCCCAGCCATATTACATCAAACGTACACATAAGGTAATACGAAAGTAAAGCATGCATATATATATACATGTGAGTTGCGATAAGAATAAATAGGCAATACTAGGTATAATGATAAGATCATGTAGAAATCAAATCCGTAACCATCATGTTATTCAAAGACTCGGGATAGACACTCTTAGGCAATCGAATACACTCACTAGGGCTTGCATCTCACCGTTAGCGGTATAAGATTGATAAGATTGAGACTCGACAGACAAACCAGTCAAGTCATGCGATGATCATAGTAAATACAACATCTTGTCATCCATTCACGAACCAAGACAATGACGGTGTCCAATCATGCAATGACCATGAACTATATCATGAAATCACGCATTCAAGAACGACACAAGACGACAATCTCACGGTAAATGAAACGCACTAGCATCGTGTACATGGCAAGTATGATTAATAGGCATCCACGGGATCACATTTTCCCTGAACTCATACGCGATGCTTACATTTCGCTATGTAGACTAATTTCCTCCTGGTAGCACGACGATAATAATACGTACTAGTCTAAACCTGGGCCAGGATATCTCGGACTATAACGTTTTCCGATCGACGTGGATAAAAACGTTTCGCCCCAGACTCGTTTAAATAGACGGAGTACCCCCAAATTCGGTAGATCAATTCACGAAAGAGCGGAAAACGAGCTCAAGCCTCATACATTCGGTACGCTACATGCAAATAACACCACCTCGCAAGTATACAACATTTGACGGCCGGGTCGATCAACGCATAGCGTTCAACTCCCAACAACGTCGTCATATGCCCACTAACACATGCATTTAAGCAGTAGGATACCTCTCCGTTCCGACATTCCAGCCTTACGAACAGAAAGGTAGCCAAGGGAATGAGAATACAAAGCACGAGACAAAACCGTGCTCAAACCGTAACATATATGAAAAACCGACTCAAAGTGGGAACATATCGAAAACCGTCACAAAACATGTGATACATGCGAAGGAGATATCATATATTCAAAACATGAATATTATAAGACATTACGTAAAATTTTACGATAAACCGATCATGCGAACTATTATAAATTACGAGTTTTAGAAGTTGAAGGAAAAATATACAGCCGTGTTCCAGGCCGGGCAGGAGACCGGCAGCCGGTGGGCCGGCACAGAACACAGGCATAAACCAAAAACAGAGGAAAGGGGTCTGGGCCGGTCAGTCGACCGGCGGCCGGTCGACCGGCACAGCCAATCATACCAAACTCAAAACTTCAACACTGATGTGTTCCAGGCCGGTGGATGGACCGGCGGCCGGTGGGCCGACCTGGAGCACCATATCATGCAAAAACCAAAATTTCCAAATGAGTTACTGATGTGTTCCCAGCCGGTGGTCAGACCGGCGGCCGGTCGACCGGCTGGGATTACTTCTTCACCCGTGAGCTTCCAAAGCTCAACCAATTCAATCCAAAACTTATATACACTTCTAATAATCATCAACAATCAATATATATCATCAATATTCATCATATAACATCATTTACTAATCATAGCATGGTTTCTAATCTTCCTAATCGTATTCTAATACGATTTTCTAGCATATAACATGTAAGACACGTAAGTAATATCGAGTAACCCTTCACCGTTACCTTCAAGCGTCTCTAATGATCGTCAAGCTCCTCTTCTATAAGGAAATAGTCTTTGTCGGGATCTTGGAGGTCGCCACCTACAAATAGATCGTAAAAAGATGAATAAAGTTCATCTTGAGAAAGACGGAAATGCTTAAAAAGCGAGAAAGACGATAATTTTATTATTAATACGGATAGAGGAAGGTTAGGGAAGAATAATAAGACGAACTTACGCGAATTCTATCGAGTAATGAAGAAGTTACGATGAATCAAAGATCGATATTCAAAGAGGGAAAAGTTGCTTAAGGAAGAAGAAAGAAAATGTGTTTGATTTTTGTGTGGAAATGAAATATTAGGTTAAGGAGTATGAGTTGTGTGAGTTATGAAGGAAAAGTCAAAGACGATTTCCAAAGTCCAGAAAAGTCAAACTAGACTTAAGACGGCTTTTTCATGAAATCTCGCAGAATTTCCAAATACGAACTCAGAAATTCTAAATTCGACTCGGAACTTAAAATTTATAATTTAAAACTTAAAATTACTGAAAAGATTTCGTAAAATATTTCTACTAGAAAAATAGGGTACATTTCCGGGTGTTATAATCACCCCACCTTTTAAAAAGTTTCGCCCTCGAAACTTGAGGGAAAATAGAAAATACCTTGACTCGAAAAGACTCGGGATATTTACTACGCATAGAAGCTCGGTTCCCAGTCTCTCTTCGACATTAGCACTCTCCACAATAATTTTCACCAAAACGGAACTACTTACTTCCTCAACTTTATATCCTACGATCTAGATACGGATTCGGCTTCTCTTCAAAGGATAGATGCGGTTCAAGCTCGGGCAATTCCTTTTGAAATACATGGCTTGGATCACTAAACCATACTTTCTCAATTGAGAAACATGAAAAACATCATGAGCCTTAGCCAAATTCGGCGGCAATTCCAACTTATAAGCAACAGCACCAATCCTTTCCACAATATCAAAGGGTCCAATGTATTTCGGGCTTAATTTACCCTTAACACCAAACCTTTTAACACCCTTCATTGGAGATACCTTCAAGAATACTTTATCTCCCACCTCAAATTCTAAAGGCCTTCTTCGGATATCGGCATAAGACTTTTGACGGTCTTGAGCGGCTTTCATTCTATCACGAATGACCTTCACATTATCAATGGTTTCAACAAGAACATCGGGGCATAAATCACGATTGTCACTCAATTGATTCCAACATATAGGACTCCGACATTTCTTTCCATAAAGAGCTTCATATGGAGCCATCTTGATAGATGCATGATAACTATTGTTGTAAGAAAACTCCACCAACGGTAAGCTCTTTTCCCAACTAGACTGAAAGTCAAGAGCACAAGCCCTAAGCAAATCTTCTAAAGTCTGAATAGTCCTCTCAGTCTGACCATCCGTAGCAGCATGAAAAGCAGTACTCATCAACAACTTACTACCCATGGCCTCTTGCAAAGCTTTCCAAAATCTCGAACAGAATCTCGGATCTCGGTCGGATATAATCTCCAAAGGAACACCATGGTATCTTACAATTTCATCCACGTAGGCTTTTGCTAAACGATCCAAATTCCAAGTTTCTTTGATCGGAATAAATCTAGCACACTTGGTCAATCGATCAACAACAACCCAAAAGGCATCTTTACCTCCAACGGTTTTCGGCAAAGCCATAACAAAATCCATCGAAATAGATTCCCACTTCCATAGTGGTATATCCAATGGTTGTAGCAATCCACCTGGTCTCTTGTGTTCAATCTTCACTTGTTGACAAGTC
>JAIUZE010013465.1:0-12655 GCA_022085475.1 Heliosperma pusillum
TTGAGTGTATCATGGCCATGTTACAGGGTAACCTCTGAGCTAGCATACCAGCTTCCCTACCTCTTGTTATATTTTATTATCGGTTTCACATGATAGCTTTCATATGATAGGTTATATGTTAGTTAATTGTTTCATAACATGAAAGCATATCATATATGTTAAGGTTTTGTATTTTCTATATACATTGCTTTTATGTTATTCATGTTTCATTAAACTCGACATTTCGTGGCTGGGAGAACTCGGAGTTTCTCCCCACTGACTGTGGCTTCCGTGTATATATTTAATGCGGTCGAACAGGTGGTGAATGCATATTTGGGGTACATTGACGAGCTAGCGAGCGAAGTATTTACCTTGGACCTATATTCGGTTCTTAGATTGTATATTATTATACACTCTTTTTATTTCCGTAGTTATACGGGAGATATGTCTCCCGTCTTGTATATTTCTTTTGTATAATATTATTTCCGTTTTGTAATAAACCTTTTTATTTATGACACCTTCGTTATGTATTATCATATTTTATGTAGTTAAATTTTTTTTTTCTTTCCGCAAATTTGAGGGTGTCACAAAATAGGGGCATATGGCGATATAATATCACCTAAATGACATAGAAATGCGTGCATAAATGGACTAGAAAGTCTATGTAAAATACACGCATCAAACTTCCCCAAACCAAACCTTTGCTTGTCCTCAAGCAAACTAAATGCAGCTATATGGAACAAAATAAACCTAGGGGAATAAAGTAAGTCTCAGAGCTAGCAACAAGTCGATGTTAAACAGTTTAATGCACTCGATCAATCGCTACAAAGCTTAATACAAAAGTGAACGAATTTATACAATCTTGGAAATAAATTAGACTTTCGACCTTGCAAGACTCAACCAAATTCGGACTCTCACGGGTCACTCTTTTCTCAACAAGCAAATGATAAGTAAATTTGTATAAGAAAGAGAGAAGAAAATATAGCCACTCACCTAGACTACGACCGACACAACATGCATTGCTAACTAACATGAAAGATGATTCAAGCACCGTACACACGCATAACCACCGTTCAAAGACAATCACGTGCCGAACATTTGCAAAGATATGGATATGTGAGGCTAATTGGTAAGAAGGGGCAAAACAATTAATGGAAATGTGAGGGTAAATAGCCAAGCTAGTTCCTAACAAGACCGCAATATAACTCGTTCCATTCTTCCAATTATCAAAATTAAGCTCAATGCCTTAACCAATATAGGCATAAACAACACAAATCCCATATAACACCTCGACAAGATAATGATACGCATAGGAGGTGTAGATAACAGATCTTCAGCCAATTATTTTTCATCATATTTTTTCATTTTTATCATTCTTTTCTTTTCCTTTTCTTTCTCTTGGCTGATTGAGGAATAACCTCTCGATCGAGCAGAACACGTCACTCGATCGAGGCACATAAACAAAATTTCCACTCGATCGAGCTAAACAAAGTACTCGATCGAGACACTATCAACACTTCCCTTCTTTTTCTCGCAAATACCCACTCCAATCAATGAAAACGAGCCAAAAACTGATACAACGGCAAAATATACCTCGACTACTAAACTAGCTCGGCAAAGGTAGGCTAAGTTTGGGATGTAGTTAAGGGCAACAGGCAGATATGGCTTTATGTGGAGTTAATGGGGTAAAATGAGGAAAAGGGAGATGCAAATATTCTCAAAACACGTAATACCGACCACAAACCCAATGCGTGCGGGCAATAAGAAATCAAAATTCATATACAAGAAAATGACACGAGATGTGGGGAGTAACTACTCTCATTCCTAGATGAACTGGTCATGGATGTCACCAGTTATAGGCTCTAAAACTCAGAATATATAAGTAGTTTGCCAAAAGGTCGAGTCAAGTCTACTAGCCAAAATTAAATTCCAAGACAAAATTCAATAGTTCACTACTTCGATTTCACTAAGTAAATCAAGAAAGGTGCAAGGAATAGCATAAAATAGACTTGTAGTGCAATTTCATCATGAACAAGACTCCAATCCGACTCGACTATATGCAAAAATAAATGTGATATTTTTGATTTTTTCAAAAAAATTTCCTAATTAACATGAATGTAAACGTGAATGCAATACAAATGCAAATGCAGACGCAAAAGGATGTAAAACACTTCCCCAAACCAAAACAGACAATGTCCTCATTGGCTATAGCACAAAAGCATATAAGGGAAAGGGAAAAAAACAACCTAATACATGTTCCTAAGGAATGAAATATATATGAAGAATGGAAAAACAAAAGGAATAGAAACAACTCACAAAACAAAGCTTCCCCAAACAAGCATCAAAGTAGGGGTCGATCGAGTAGACATTCCACTCGATCGAGCACTTTTCCAGATATAACCGCTCGATCGAGTAACTCTGTTTTGCTCGATCGAGCACTTTCGCAAATGCACAGCTTTCGGTTTTGAGCAACTGTTTTCCGCTTCTTCTCCTGCAAAACTGATGCCAACCGATACCAAAAAATACCAAAAATTGTCTAGCAGGAAAAGTGAATTGTCTATCTAAACTACGGATTATCACGTAGTAGTCTAATTATCTAACTGAAAACGCAATAAATTGTTTTTACAAGTTACACGGGGTTGAAAACCTGGCTACCAACCAAATAGTTTCATGAGAAGGCCACCGTTTGGCCTTTGACTTGCGGAAGTACCCTCAGCTGCGGTGAGTTCCGTCTTCTTCCTCCACACGTACGTTGGTTTCTTGGAGTCTAGCTCCACTTCGGAATCACTTGCGTACATGCGGGCTCCTTTGTCCTTCTTGGACTTCTTCTTCTTGACGTCGTCACGCGAACCGGGCTTTCCCTTTTCCAGCTCCAATGCTACTGAATTACTACCTGTAATGCATTACACAACAGCATATTCCTCCAATTCGCTCCCGAGCTGGGGCGGAGGTGTTACGGTAGCAATGGGAATATCACAGATAGGAGCTATAGGTTTGATAGGAACCGAAGCTTTGTCATGCGTGAATAAATCAGGTGTGATATCAGATAAGGGAAGTGCGTAGCATGGTGACACAAGCATAGGACCCTTATTAATATGAGACTGCGTGAATACTAAATTCTCCCCACCTATTTGAAAAGTTAGAGTCTGTAACCCAACATCAATAACCGCTTGCGCAGTATGCAAGAACGGTCTTCCCAAAATGATGGGAGTGTGAGAATCCTCAAGTATATCAAAAACTATGAAATCGACCGGGATAAAGAATTTTCCTATTTGCACAGGAACATCCTCTATGATTCCTAAGGGTCGAGACAAGGTCCTATCTGCCATATGCACTGTCATGTTTGTTCACTGAATCTTGGTAAAGCCTAACCGTTTGGCTAAAGACAAAGGTAAGACGCTAACACTAGCTCCTAGGTCACATAACGCGTTGTCTATAAGATAGGTCCCTATATGACACGGTATAGAAAAACTACCTGGGTCAGACAGCTTAGGGGGGCTCTTGTTTTGGAGAAACGCAGAGCATTCCTCGGTTAAAGCTACAGTCTCTACAGTGTCTACGGACCTCTTACGCAAAAGAATTTCACGCATAAATTTTAGGTAAGAGGGTACCTTTAATAGGAGATCTGCGAAAGGAACGTTCACCTTGAGATCGCGTATAATGTCAGCGAACCGAGCAAATTCCTTTTCGACCTTAGCCTTCTTCAATCGACCAGGAAACGGAACTGGAATGTCAGGATTACCACGTTGCATATCCTTGACAATTGCATTGTTGATCATCCGCTTGCTTAACCCTTTCGAACGAGCTTCTCGCTCATGAAAACCCATCGATCGAGTATCAATATCACTCGATCGAAGATTATCAGAGCTTAAACTACTCGATCGAGCAGCTTCCTCAGTCAATTTATTCGATCGAGCAACTTGGTTCTCTCGATCGACTACCTGTTCATCTAGATCACTCGATCGACCATCAACAGCCTCTCGATCGAGTAACTTGTCCTTCAATTCATTCGATCGACTAACAGTATCATCTCGATCGAATACATTATCAGCTACAGCCTTCGCAACTTTGGGACGCGCATCAGAAATATTAGCAACTGTACCAGGGCTGTCATAAGGAAGACCGCTTCTCAGAGTAATCATGTTCAGCGTCTCCTTGTTCTTAGCAGTTTGAGACGGTAACTACCCAGACTGCCTAGTCGATCTAGCTCCCGCCAATTGAGCAATCTGCGACTCCAAAAGCTTAATAGTAGCATTCGTTGCTTGATCAGTTTTGCTCATTTGGATAGCTAAAGCTTGGATCATAGACTTTAAGTCCCCGATTTCTGAATTTCCTACAGATGAGGAACTAGCTTGCTGTGAAGACTGGATGTTCTGGAATCCTTGCTTGTGCGGCGGTTGATACGTCGGCTGTGGTGGTGGAGGTGTAGGATTTAAGACGTTCTGGCTTGTCCATCTCAAATTGGGATGGATATTCCCTTGATTGTAGTACCCACCTCCTTGACGGTATTGTTGAAAGGAAAACACTTGTTTCCTTTCAGCGAGACAGTCTATAGCCGTGTGACCAGTTTCGCCACACCTCTTGCAAGTAATCATATCATCCTGCTGCAGCAAATGAACCGTCTGCTGGTTATCTTCAACTTTCTTCTCCCATTTGTCAAGTCTGGCATTTAGTTTATCGAATTTTGCATCCAGACCTTCAGAATCAAAACTAGCTATCGTCCGTGTACCACTCCTCGGATTACCATATTCAGCACAATAGGTTGCCATCTCCTCTATCAGTTTCCAACCCTTATCATCATCTATTTCCTTCTGGAACCTCCCGTTTGACGCGACATCTAGAATTGCTCGATGATCGTCATATAACCCGGTGTAGAACTGGTTACACAGAAACCACTGCTCGAACCCATGGTGAGGGAAAGACCTCACTAGCGTCTTGAATCGATCCCAGGACTCATATAGATTTTCATGAGCCGTTTGTTTGAAATTAGTAATCTGACCCCTCAAAGCATTCGTCCTCTGCGGTGGAAAATACTTCTTATAGAAAGCCAGTGCGAGTGTGGTCCAATCGGTAATACCCAATTCTTCTCGATTCAAGTTCTTCAACCAGTCTTTGGCGTTATCAGTAAGGGAAAAAGGAAACAATAATTCCTTGATCTTGTTAGCTGTCACCCTTTTGGAAACCGGAATAGAAGAACAGTAGTCAGCAAAGGTCTCCATATGCTTCCTCGGATCTTCCCCAGCCACACCCCTATACTTATCCTGCTGGACAAGCTTGATATAAGACGGACGAAGATCGAAAGTAGTTCCATCTTTGTCCGTTGTAAGTTTGAATCCTTGAGGTATACATGCAGCTGTAGGCTCAGAATGGCTAGCAATGTTAGGCATCTTTGCTGGAATGGTAGTCTCAACAGTTAAATCTTCCTCGAAAATGAAACTGTCAAAGACGGATTCAGAAGTACTCAAGTCTTCCTTCTGAATAGTCTTATCTAACCGTCTTTTCCTGCGTAGGAAGGTTCTCTCAGGCTCTGGATCAGCTTCCACTAATTCGAGCCTTTGGGACCTGCTCATACACAACTATAAAGAGAAAGATAAGAACAGTCTTAAGGAATTAGAAATTCCTTAAGACGAGACTGAAATAAATAACAGAAAATTAAATTGCCTCCCCGGCAACGGCGCCAAAATTTGATGTCTGTCGTTATACACCAAAAATAAAACCTAAGTCTACTAACTAAGAAGATAGCGGAAGTAGGGTCGATCTCCACAGGGAGGAACTAATTAACTGAAATCTAATTCTGCCAGTAACAATCTATGGGGGTTTGAAAAGGTTTTTAACTAAACTAAAAGAGATTAAAGGAAGAGAAATAAAAGAAGAAATAGATATGAAATAAATCAGATAAAGAGGGAATATGCCAGGATTCGGTCTGCTGCAGTATCGGCATCTATGAGTCAACTAAGTCAGACAATCTATCAATGAGAAGGGTAATGGTTTTCTCCTCTCGGTCTCAAACCACCCTAGGGATTTTCCTAATTAACTCTCGTCCTCTTAGGAGTCACCTATCAATTCTAAGCAAGCCTTCCCTTCCAATCTCTCGATCCAGGTCGGGGTTAACTACCTAGCCTAGTCTCCTGCGTATACTCATTCGACTAAACCTCAATTAAATTGCTTAGACTGATTCTCATACTCAAGACTAACTAAACTAATCTACCCTAACATGCCTCTACTACAGTTTCCCTCATCCCAACATATAAGAGAATTAGCTACTCATGCTATTAACTATGCTAACAAAGACGATTGAACATATGATGATAGACGTAATAAAATCGTAGTTAATAAGCATAAACAATAACACACACTAATTAAGACGAGAAAAACAGTACTAGGGATTAAAACGAAAGTAAGAATAAAAGAGAGAAAGTAGTTTACAATCTTAGCAAATCCGGCGTAAAGAACAATCCACGTCGAATAACCCGAATGTAAACTAAAGACTAAAAGTTCAGAACTAATGAAAGATTAATGTCTGCTAATTACTGAATGATTAAAACTGAATAATAAGTGCTGCCTCCTAATGACGTAAATAATAGTCATATATAGTGTATAACACGACTCTAAACCTAATTAAGCTTATGGACTTAAAGCCCGTGATAGGATCTACTCGATCAAGGGAAACAACCACTCGATCGAGGACTTTATTCATGGAAATCAGTCGATCGAGCACTTGATCTACTCGATCGACCAACTGGTAAACGGCTTCTACTCGATCGAGCAAAGGATGTAGCTCGATCGAGTTCTTCTGGCTTCAACTCACCTCGATCGACCAAATGCATAGTCGATCGAGGTCTTCTGGCATAGTACGTAGTGTGAGTCATGACTTGGGCTTGATTATGGACGGTTTCACGCTTCCCCATGCAAGAATTCCCGTTCCGATCCTTCCATTCCTAAATGCATGCAAAGTGGACTGTTTTGGCTCGGTTTCCGCTACTACACAGCTTGTACCTACAAAATGGTAATGAAAGTACAAAGTAGCCAAATAGGGGCATATGGCGATATAATATCACCTAAATGACATAGAAATGCGTGCATAAATGGACTAGAAAGTCTATGTAAAATACACGCATCACATAAAAACAATAATAACGCAGCAATTAAGAAAGGTAAAACAGTAATTAAGACTAAAAAAAAGATTAAGAATAAAGGAGAGAAAAGAGTTTACAATCTTAGCAAATCCCGCGTAAAGAACAAATCCACGTCGATAATAAACCCAAGTATAAACTTAAAGAATAAGAAAGTTCAGAAACTAATGGTGAAAGATTAGTGTCTGCTAAGTAGATGATAATAATGATTCTTTTTCTAATGACGAAAATAAGAGTCTTATATAATGCATAACACGACTCTAAACCCTAATTAATCTACGGACTTAAGGTCCGTGATGGATTCCACTCGATCGAGGGAATATTCCCTTCGATCGAGGTCTTTATCTGACGATATCGGTCGATCGAGGACTTCATCCTCTCGATCGACCAACTCTTCTACAGCTTCCCCTCGATCGAGCAGATGACAGCTCGATCGAGGTCTTCCTCACTTCAACTCTCCTCGATCGATCAAAGATATAGTCGATCGAGGTCTTCTGGCCTGGCATATAATGTTAGTCATGACTTTGGGCTTGATATTGAACAGTCTCACGCTTTCCCATGCAAGAGCCTATGTCCCGTTCCTTCCATTCTCCTAAATGCATGCAAAGTGGACTGTTTTGGCTCGGTTTCCGCTACTACGCAGCTTGTACCTACAAAATGGTAATGAAAGTACAAAGTAGCCAGATAGGGGCATATAGTGACGTAGTATCACTTAAATGACATAGAATTGCGTGCATAAATGGGCTAAAAAGTCTATATAAAAAACACGCATCAAACTTCCCCAAACCAAACCTTTGCTTGTCCTCAAGCAAACTAAATGCAGATACATGGAACTAAATGAACCTAGGGGAATGGAGTAAGTCTCAGAGCTAGCTACAAGTCAATGCTAACCAGTCTAATGCACTCATTCAATTGTTACAGAGCTTAATACGAGAGTGAACGAATTTATACAATCTTGGAAATAAATTAGACTTTCGACCCTGCAAGACTCAACCAAATTCGGACTGTCACGGGTCACTCTTCTCTCATCAAGCAAATGGTCAGTAAATATGTATAAGAAAGAGAGAAGAAAATATAGTCACTCACCTAGGCTACGACCGACACAACATGCATTGCTAACTAATATGAAAGATGATTCAAGCACCGTACACACGCATAACCGCCGTTCAAGGACAATCACGTGCCGAACATTTGCAAAAATATGGATATGTGAGGCTAATTGGTAAGAAGGCGCAAAACAAGTAATGGAAATGTGAGGGTGAATAGCCAAGCTAGTTCCTAATAAGACCGTAATAGAACTCGTTCCATTCTTCCAACTATCAAAAATTAAGCTCGATGCCTTAACATATCTAGGCATACACAACACAAATCCCATGAAACACCCTTGACAAATAATGATAAGCATAGGAGGTGTAAATAACAAAAACTTCAGCCAATTATTTTTTCTCATTATATTTTTTCAATTTTTTTCATTTTCTTTCTTCTTTTTTTTTCTTTTTGGCTGATCGAGGAAAACCCCTCGATCGAGTAAAATAAGTTACTCGATCGAGGTAAAAAACATCAACATCTACTCGATCGAGCTACAAGCTGCTCGATCGAGGCACAATTAATCACTTCTCTTCTTTTTTTCTCGCAAATACCCACTCCAATCAATGGAAACGAGCCAAAAACTGACACCACAGTAAAATATACCTCGACTACTAGACTAACTCGGCAAAGGTAGGCTCAGTTTAGAATGTAGTTAAGGGCAACATGCAGATATGGCTTTGTGTGGAGTTAATGGGGTAAAATGAGGAAAATGGAGATGCAAATATTCTCAAAACACGTAATACCGACCACTAACCCAATGCGTGCATGCAATAAGAAATCAAAGTTCATATACAAGCAAATGACACGGGATGTGGGGAGTAACTACTCTCATTCCTAGATGAACTGGTCATAGATGTCACCAGTTATAGGCTCTAAAACTCAGAATATATAAGTAGTTTGCCAAAATGTTGAGTCAAGTCTAATAGTCAAATTTAAATTCCAAGACAAAATTCAATAGTTCACTACTTCGATTTTACTAAGTAAGTCAAGAATGGTGCAAGTAATAGCATAAAATAGACTTGTAGTATGACAACCCTCGCGAATGCGGAAATAAAACATACAAGCATGTGATTTAATTAGCGGAAATACGGTGTTTTTAAAACTTTTTACATGCAAATAGAAAATACGAGGAGTGTCAAATATTACAAACCAAATAAAAAGTACTACAACAAGAGACGTAGTCTCTCAAAATGTTATCCAACAACAAGGTAATTAGCAACTAGCTAAACAACGTCTAGAGGTGTTTCATCCAGGGACAACGCCCGCTAGCTCATACCCGAACCCAAAATACCAAGCAAAAAGCCATCCAATCAAGTAACCTGTTCATCCGTGAAAAACATGAACGCCACAGTCAGTGGGGAGTAACTCCGGGTTCTCCCAGCCATATCACATTAAACGTACATAAAAGGAAATACAAAAGTAGAAGCATGCATATATAGATATACATGTGAAATACGATAAGGATAGATAAGCAATTCAATATATAATGACAAGAGCATATGAAGTACAATCCGTAACCATCATGCTATAGATAGACCGGTAAGACCTCTTAGGCAACCGAATACGCTCACTAGGGCCTTGCATCTCACACCGTAGCGGTAAAATTTGATAAGATTAGAACTTGAACAAACAAACATCCAAGTCAACCCATGAATCACGATTCAACTCATGTAGATCATTCATTCCAAAACCTACAATACATTGACTACATCTCGCACGGTAAATGCCACGCACTAGCACCGTTACCTGCAAAGTAGATTAAAAGTCATCCACGGATAAAAACATTCCCTGAACGCATACACGTTCAATTCATTTCGTATATTTAGATCTAATTTCCTCCTCGTATCAACGAACGATATAGAAATTCAGATCCAGTCTAAAACCTGCCAGACTCTCATGAATAACCATTTTCCGATTCGACATGCATGACATTTCGCATCCAAGACCGTCACTCATTGACGCCGAGTCCCCCCACATTCGGTCGACATTCACGAAGAGGCGGAAAAGAGCCAATGCCTCATAACAAGCGGTAACGCTAACATCAAATAAACCACCTCGCAGTCCACAACATTTGACGGCCGGTCGACACGCAAAGCGTTCGCCTCCCAACAACGTCGTCGTATGCCCACTAACACATATTAAGCAGTAAGGATACATCCCCATTCCGACATTCCAGCCTTACGAACGTGGAGGTAGCCAAGGGAATGAGAGTACAAAGCACATAGGAAATTAGTGCTCAAACCGTAACTTGTGTAAAAACCGACTCAAAGTGGGACATACCAAAAACCGTCACAATACATGAGAATAGGGAATTATATAAATCTAACTATGATAAAAATGAGTCAATACATGATACATAAGCATTAGAACAAGTTTATGAAGCATAATAAATAAGAAACATAGATCCCCTCTCCAAAACAACGTTGTTTGGAAACCAACTAAAACAAGGGTCCACTTAAAACGGTAATAACTAGAGTTCTAGACATCCAAATGCCAAAATTCCAAATGGAGGTGATAGCTTATCCTCTTACGGTTCCAACGGGATGTCACAAACCCAAAACAAGCAAGTAACAAAGGAGATATGATCATTTTACGAAAATGGATCAGTGCAGGAAAACTGCAGTCGACTTGGGAAACTGGCAGCGAGTAACGCTGCTAGCGCCGGACGACGCTGCCAACGTCCAGGGAACGCTGCCAGCGTTCATTCTCGGGCACGAAATACACGAATTTCACAATTTTCACTAAGGCATAACACAATACCATCTATAACACAAATCATCAATTCTCATATCAATTATCAACTAACAACAACCATCATCAACAACACAAGTCCTAAGCTTACAAATCATATTCTAAATACGATTACTAACATAGAAAACACATAAAACACGTAAATGATATCGAGTAACACTTTATCGTTACCTTTATGCGTCTTCAATCGGTTTCTAAGTCTACCTCCACTAGATAGTAATCTTTGTCAGGGTCTAGAAAGTCTCCACCTAAACAAAGACGACAAAAGATGAATATAATTCACCTTTGAGAAAGACGGATAAATTGAAAAGCGAGAAAGACGGTAATTTTATTACCAATACGGATAGAGGGAGATGAGAGGGAAGGAATAAGACGAACTTTGGTGAATTTGAGCGACTAACGAATGAGTAGCGATGATTTAGAGTTGGATCAAATATGGAGGCTAGGTTTTGGGGTTTACTTAGTGAGGAAGAAGAAGAAGATTGAATGAGGGAGTTAGGGTTGTGAGGGAGTATATGAAGGAGTAAGTGGAAAAAGTAAAGGAAAAAGTCAGTAACGTCTTAAGACGAAACTTACTCGGAATCTCGCGTAAAGTCCAAATACGAACTCGGAAATTCTAAAGTAGACACGGAAAATTTAATTCTAAACTAAAACTAAATTTCGCTGAAAAGTATCCGTATAATATTTCTGACGAGGCTAAAATACGGTGTCGTTAATTCCGCAAATTATCTGGGCCAAATAGAAATTTATAAAACCTTACCTAGACTCAAACCAACCTAAATAAAAGGGAAGTAAGGGTAAGAAAAGGGTCGAACCCAAGGGAAAGCGGTAATGCTAAAATAATCTAATCTAGACTCTTGCAAAATATCAATTAACAAAACTAATGACTCTAATCACAAATTAAGACAGTAATTACTAATTAAGACACTAATTAAAACAAAGGCTTAATTTAATTACAAACTATGATATTCACAATGGAAAACATGTAGGAAAACATAAATGGGGGAAAGTTTTGCATGAGAATTAATTATCAAGTCTAAAATTACCAACAACAACTAAATACTCAAAAATTCAAATATGGAGAAGTAACTTAGTGCAATTATCCCAAGTTCCCCACAATTAACAAAGTAAAGACCCCTCCTTTCCTCTCTTCTCTAATTATCTATTACAAGTTTCTAAGAACTAGCCACCATGAATTAAACCATCCATAAATGACCCAATACAACTCCACCAATACTTATTAAAACATAAGCATAAATAAAGTTGCAAGCTTTAAGCACAAAACCAAAGAAACATGCTAAACTCATGTTGTAACCACCCGAAAAGTACCCCGCTTTTTCTAGTAAAAAAATGTAACTAACACTTTTCAGTAGAACTTAAGTTTTTAAAATAGGAATTTTTGTTCCGAGTCTTATTTGGAAATTCCGCGTTCGTATTTGGAATTTTTGAGGGATTCCATGAAAAGACCGTTTTTAGTCATCTTTGACTTTTCTTGACTGTTAAGTCGTCTTTGACTTTTCCTTGACTTTTTAAAGTCGTCATTGACTTTTTCTTGACTTTTAAGTCGTCCTAAACTTTTCTTGACTTTTAAGTCCTCTTCGCCTTTTCTCGACTTTTCAGTCAACTTTGACTTCCGTTGACTTTTCCCGACTCGTCTCATAAGTATGAAGACCTAAATTTTATTAAAAAAATAATATTTTGAA